>JAYMTA010000409.1:0-29640 GCA_036897625.1 Pelargonium cotyledonis | reverse complement strand
TAATTAGTATACTATATATATATATATATATATATATATAAAACTCCCTTATGTAACCTAAATCTTTTGATGATTCGAACTCAAATCCAGATTCATAGGTGCCTAGGGTTTCCAAAACGGTTGTTAAGTATATACATGCAAATTAAGGTTGCTAAATGAAATCTAATGCTTTGACATTGATATTGAGTTTCACATTCTAGGGTTTTGATTTCCTCCTTTTGTTGCCAACAGAAGTCAGATTTAAAGGAACCTACCACCTTCAGAGGTATGGGTTTTTTCATCTTTACTCTTATTATTTTTTTTGTTAATTCTCTCATGATTCTTATTTTCTGATTCTTGCTTTTCACAGTTCAAACTCTCTTGTTGTTGGATAATTTTGGGGATTATCTGAAACAGGTATGTCTGTTATTGTGCTATTCTGGGTTCCATTTATATTTGATGACCAAGTTATTTTCGTTTCTGAGTTCAATATGTATACTCTGATGGTTTGTGTTGACTATGTAATCTATGCTATTATATGCTAGCATGAACTTTAATTGAATAGGCATCAGTATTGTGTGTAATGTTCACTTAATTATCATTTTGGGATAGAAAAACAAATATGGGTTTAGTTTTCTCAAAAATAAATAAATCCTTTGCTGTTCCGAAGTTCAGAAGTCTGAGAAATATTAGTGAAGGAAGAACACTACAAAAACTTGTGATTCTGTATCGCGTGTTATGAAATAATGTTTACTGGCTTAAGGTGCACTTTGACTAGTTCTATAATGGACATAGAATTATTTGATGCTTTCTCAAATTAGAATTTGCAATATGATTTGTATTATGATTGCAATTACTCAAAGGCAAACATCTGTCACCCTAACCTTTCTATGACTAAATTTCATGTAGGATGGGAGACATTTCAAGCTCCCAGTCAGGTGTTATGGGTGCACTGCTTCTTTCAGTGGCATCATCTGTCTCCATCGTCATCTGCAACAAAGCATTGATGAGCAATCTCGACTTCAATTTCGGTAAAATTATTGTCTCCATATCATTCATTCATTCATACAGTGTTAATTGCTAACCATTGATAGATGAAAATGTCCTGTTTGATTTGAGATGCTCCAATAAACACGGCTGGAAATTCATTTTTCTTGCGATTTCTTTTATCTTCAAACTTACATTCCACTCATAATCTAATTCAGGGTTAATACGTTTTCTCATTTACTTCTCACTTCCTTTAATGCAGCTACTACACTCACTAGTTGGCACCTCATGTCTACATTCTTCACCCTTTACGTGGCACAGCGCCTCAAATTCTTTGAGACTAAATCAATTGACATGAAAACTGTGATACTCTTTGGCATTCTTAATGGCATTTCCATTGGACTTCTCAACTTGACTTTGGGATTCAACTCTGTTGGGTTCTATCAGGTTGATTTCCTTGTAAACTATTTCTTACTTTACTATATTAAATAGTTGGATATATATTGATATAATTACTAAAACAACTTAAATCATAAAAGGATATAGAAAGTAAGAGGTTGTTCTGTTGTTCATTACCATTTGGCATTCTTTCATTGATATATTCTGAAATAGCAATTTCGTTACTCATTAGAGGCGAGCGAGCTGAATCATGAAGTATAGTTATTAGTAGAATTAACCTCTCCAATAATTTCGAATGAAAATATACTGTAGAACATTAATGGATAATGAAGAAATGGATCACATGAATTTTATAGTGCCGTTGTATTTGGATTCAAAGCTTAACCTCTTTTCTTCTTTTTTTTTTTCTTTCTTTACAGATGACAAAACTTGCAATCATACCATTCACTGTGCTATTGGAAACTATTTTCCTGAAAAAGCAATTCAGGTTACATGCATTTGAGAGACCAAAACTAACAATTATCAAGGTTGTTTTTGTTTTTTTACTTTTCCCCAAGCTCATTTTGAAGGTTTTAAACTTCTTGCAGCCAGAATATAAAGCTTGCTCTTTTCGTTTTACTCATTGGAGTTGGCATTGCCTCTGTAACTGACCTCCAGCTCAATCTCGTTGGATCAGTTCTCGCTCTTCTGGCTATATTAACAACATGCATTGGTCAAATTGTATCCTTTGACTTCTTTTTTCTTTACAAGTATCATATTTATTATTTATACACACTCGATATTTATATTCCTTATGTTTTTTTTTTCTACGGCTTAAATTAAAGTTCATCCTTAACCCACTGCTCCATTCAGCTTACAAATACAATACAGAAGAGACTCAGTGTCTCCTCTACACAGCTATTATACCAATCATCCCCATTCCAATCATCTATTCTCTTTCTCTCAGGCCCTATACTTGATCAGTACCTAACAAAGAAAAGCGTCTTCGCCTTTGATTATACTAATATAGTCGTGGTATGTCTATCTTTGTCTTAATATCTTTATGCATGTACACAAGTGATACTACACCTGCACTCCAAACATAGGTCATGTAGATATATATCTGGAAATACGGGCCACCGGCCTGAACAGGACGGGCCAAAACATACACGTGTTTTATCGGACAACTTTTCATCAGGCCCACGACCCAATTTACCAGGTCTATGTCGATATAGTGTTTGGATGAATCTACACATCCTTGTTATGATCGCATGCAAACTGATAGGATAGTGGTAGATGAGTTGTGAATATTTGCATTTTAATTTATGCAGGCAGTTATCACCCTTTCGTGCCTTATTTCTGTAGCTGTGAACTTTAGTACCTTTTTGGTTATCGGAAAAACATCACCGGTTACATATCAAGTGCTAGGGCACCTGAAGACATGCCTTGTTCTTACATTGGGCTACACTCTACTTGGTGACCCTTTTACGTGGAGGAACATCATGGGCATACTCATAGCCATTTTTGGAATGGGCTTATATTCATATTTCAGTATCCAGGAATACAAAAATAAACAACCGGGTTTTCTCGGGGCTCAGGTCTCTCTCTCTCTCTCTCTCTCTTTGGATTCTATCTGAGTCTGAATTTAGTTATGACAAACTTGATATTGAAACTTTGATAATACTTTATTGCAGGTTCTTCAAAAGGATACCACATCACTGTTGGGTCTTCAAGAGATAGAAAATCACGACGTTAAGAAAAACAAGGGCTCGCTTGTTTGAGCGATAGTTTCAGGACATTTCGTGGAATTGAAAAACTCAGTGTGACTTGTTGCAGATTGAATACAAGGATACAACTGCACTTCTAGGTGGGAAGATTACCTATAGTGATCCTGAAAGATTGAACGTGTCGATTACAGGAAACCAAGCAAGTACTCTCTTTTCCTTGAGACTTTTTCTTTTTTCCACTTGTGCTACACAAATCTTGAATGTTGAAATAAATTTCCCGTTCTTGAATCTTCCCTGGTCATATTTATTGTACACGTCTTGCGTTAAATTTGGGTAAACTCGGGACCAGATTCATTACTCATATGATGGTGATATATATGCATGAACAGCTGGGGACAGGAAGTTGTGAAAATAGCATTAGCATTCGTTGTGAGGATAGGTGGTCATAACTCTCACAACTCATAAGCTTGTGTTTGTGTCAATTGTCTGGTTTCTTTCAAAACACCACATGGTGCTTGTTTGGAAGTTTGGCAGGCCTGAAATGTTGTTCTTTTTTCTTCGAATGATTGTTTAAGCTTCTTAGAGTTGTCAATTTAGATTCGAATATGCAGCCATAAGAAATCTTCTCCAACATAAAATCAATGGATTTCCGGATTGAATTGGATAAGGTTTTTCATGCAAAATTACGGATTGGATTTGTTCCAACAATTTCTTATTTTTTCTCAAAACATAAAGCACGACACTTATTTTGAAACGAAACGAGTAACAATGACAATAAGTTCAATACTGAAACAATTGTAAATGAAACAACCAATTATGGATGATGAATAGAGTTGGCAATATAGATTTCGAATCAGATTTGTTCAAATTTGAGTTGATAAAGAATAATCAGAATTTAAATCTGAACACAAATAAGCGAATTTATCTGTTCCAAATTGATCCAAATAAAAGAATTAAAATAAGTCAATTTTATGCGGAAATGAATTCCGGATGTCCGTGAACTACAATCCAAAATTTGATACAACTCAAAGTATAAATGGATGTAAATAATTGAAATGAGCATTATTGCATTGAAAAGTCAACCATTGAGAATGGAGTATGATTTGAATGCATTGGGAAGAACAAATTGGCAAGTACTAGTTGGAAGATGCCAAGGTTGGATTGATATGATTGTTCATGACTTTAAATGTTGTTGTTTCCTACCAACCAACATTTTTTTGCCAATTTTAGAAATAGGTATGGGTCACCCATCCATCTTCATAAAAGTCACTTCATGCACACCCTTGTTATTAATCTATGATCCCCGAATTTTATACGTGAACTTAAATTTGTCATTGCTCATTAACTCTTTTTTCTAAACATAAGAATAGCTCTCATTTTTTAACCAAAATTAAACTCCACTCTATACTACTGGTAAAGAAACTCGAACTTGAGATCTCAATAAAAAATACAAAGCGCTTAAACCGTTTGACTCAATGCCTTGTGATATGGCGAAACATTATTATTTCTGTTTCATAATAAATATCATTCTAATAGAGCTGATAATTTGAATTATTTTAACCCATGACCGACAAAAATACATCGCGGTGATAAGTTTCAGATCAATTTTAAAGAATTGTAATGTAAAAAGGGTATCAAGAATCTCGGCCTATATTAATTGACTAAGACTTTCAGCCAAGAAAGAAACAAAATGAATTCGGACGGGGCGCACCACGCTCAAAAGTTCATTGGAACAGGTTTGAGTTTAAATAGCAAATGTGGCTAGGGTCGGCTCTTAGGGTGTGTGTGAGTTTTGTACTTTTAGCTGCAGCTATTATCTACGGTTATAAACTGCAATAATAGTACTTATTAAATGCGGTTATAAACTGCTATATTGTAAAAATTTGAAATTTTAGCTGCAGTTATTAACTGCGATTATAAACTGCAATAGAAGTCAGATTAATTCAATTTCTAACTTTTGGAAAACTTGTACCTTTGTATTTAATCAACTATTTTATACTATCTCTATTTGTTTATTATTTAAAAAATTTGGGGCCCAAACATAAATTTTGGCACAAAGCCCCTAAAATTCTTGAGACGGCCCCAAATGTAGCATCACCTAATTGGTCATAATTTATTGGCGGAGAGTCTGAGCCAATAAATCATGACTGAGAGTTTTTTGTCTGATGTAAAATATATGAGTTTGTACAAATTTGCTCCGTCCAATCCGATTTGAAAATCAATCAAAATTGGCTCTATGCAAATTGGACATAAAATAAGGAGGTAAACTCTTTTTGATAGAAAACAAAAAAATTGCGGGAAGGGTAGTAAAGTCATTTCGCATCAGCGTTACTTCTCCGGCAATCTTTGTCTTATATAAACACCAAATTCAGTTGCATAGCAGCGAGAGAGAAAGAGAGGGAAGCAGAGAAAAGAGAGAGCTTTGCCACCAAATTCAAAGAGGCACCGTCATTTTCACTGAAATTGGATTCTCTGCGTCTCTTAGGGTTCGGGATCGGATCGGATCGGGAAGTGTCTATTTCGCCACAAACCTGGGTTTTTGTTGTGACCGTGGACAGAGTCGTTACACGACTGTTTCTCCATTTTCTTCGGATTTGGACTCTGGAAAGTGATTTTCGAGGGAATCGAATCACTGGGTTTGCTGAGAATCGTGATTTCGTAAATGGTTATTTCGCAGAATGATAGTAGAATGGCGGGTTGGTTGTATCTCATACGCTCGAATCGAATTGGGTTACAGTACTCGAGGAAACGCTACTTCGTTCTCGAAGAACACCATCTCAGAAGCTTCAAATCAGTGCCCACTTCAACAAATGAGGTTCTTCTAGTTCCCTCCCATTCATTTTTCTTCAAATTTGATTTTCTCTTACATATATGTTTGCGATTTTAGTGTTGCGTGAGGGTTTAATTATCATGATGATTTTTGTTAGTGCTGCTTAGTATGTGAGTCTATCATAAAACAAATGAAAAGATAAACATTGCATCAGAAAGAGAGAACTATGAAACTGGTGGAGGAGACGTCACTCAATTCAAAATTTAATGATAAAATCTTTACTGGTTAGCGCCAAGCTTGAGTCATAGCATTCAGAGGATTTTATGGATGCTATGTGAATCACTGTTATAATGATTGTTTCATCTTGGAATTACTTCCACATTGTCTTAGCAAAACATTACAGAAAGTTAAAGCACGAGTGAAGTCATCCATAAATTGTCCCGTAGTAAAAACTTCATGGATTGGTAAGATCAAACATCATTCAATGTTGTTCAGTTTGTTTCACAGATTAAGAAAAGCTTCTTCTTTTTTGTCTCAGGATCCTGTTCGAAGTGCAGTTATAGATTCATGCATTCGTGTCACGGACAACGGACGAGAGAGCATCAGTAGAAAAGTATCAACTTTTTTTTGGTGTCCCTCTTGTGCAGTGATGTTCATTTTGTTAAATGTCCAAAAAATATGTCTGTTGTGTTGTTTGACTTGTTTCCTTGTGTTCTCATAAATTATAATGGCTGTTCTGTTTGCACTGCAGGTGTTCTTTATATTTACACTGTTTAATACTTCTAATCACAATGATCAACTTAAGGTGTGCCAACTAATTCATCAAAGAATTTTGGTTTTATTTTCTGATTTCGTGAATAAGTTACGATATCTAAATATCATAGTTGGGAGCTAGCAGTCCTGAAGAAGCCGCAAGATGGATACAATCTTTTCAAGAAACAGCTTTGAAGGTACGGAGATGATCATTTTTATTAGTCTAGAACTTTACTTGTATCCTCAAGATAGGAAACTAATGCTTCCAAATGTATACAGGGTGGCCCAGATCCACTACATAATGTCGTGGGTTGTTCCAACTCCAGGAGCAGATGGCCGGCATTTAGGAAATGATCTGATTTAACATACACTACATGTTTCTTATCATTTTCAATTATGCAAGAACCTCTTCACTAGCAAAAACTTTGTTTAACTTGTTGGGCAATGTTTGTGATTGCGATGCTCTTCATCATTCTTCATTTTAACACTCCTTAAATACTATCAGCACTCAACAAGTTCTTTTTTGCACACAGATTGGGTTGTCTGAGGAAGATAAATGACAATAGTTATTTTGATTGGACTCTTCATTCATCCACTCATACGGATCTAGTTACATCCGATGTTGTTTCTCCTTCACCTTGGACAATCTTTGGCTGTCAGAATGGTAAGATTGAAATTTTGTAATATTAAATTTGCAGCTAAAGTCGAATTTCTAACATCATGGGTATTTTGTAGGGCTTCGGCTTTTTAGAGAAGCAAAAGATAGAAATTCTCATGCGACGGTCAGTTTCTATTCTGAATTCTGAATTCTGCTTCACCAATATTTTGTTATAAACTGCATTACATTGTTGAATATGTTCCTGTTCTCAGCAGTGGTATGACCATCCTGCAGTTATGGCTGTGGGTGTGGTTGATGGAACTTCAGAAGCCATTTTCCAAGCACTTATGTCTCTTGGTCAGTCAAGATCTCAGTAAGTGCATTGGATGTTTCTTTATGAGGAATCTTTTTCCATTGTTTAGTAATAACCTATCTATTGCAAAATTAACGATCTTGTGATGTATATTGGTATGGAAGTTTGTTTAAACAATCCTCAAAAGGTGATCACATTTGCTGGTTAATAACATTAATTTTGCGACTTGATTTGCAGATGGGACTTCTGTTTCCATAAGGGTAGTGTGGTTGAGCACCTTGATGGTCATACGGATATAATCCACATGCAGTTGTATAGCGATTGGTTACCTTGGTTGGGTCTAGACCTTTAAAGTTTTATCACATATTTTCATATGGAAATCTATGAGAGTTTGCATTTTTTTAGAGGTTCATATTTCTAACGTGTGATAACTTGCAGGGGAATGAGTCGAAGAGATTTATTGTTGCGGCGCTATTGGAGAAGGGAAGACGATGGAACATATGGTACTAGAATGTTTTTGAAGGAAATCTTTAAACGATTATATCAGCAGATTCGTTTGCATTCAAAAGTAATTTTTTTGTTATATCCTTTTGCAGTGATCCTTTATCATTCCGTGTTTCACAAGAAATGTCCGACCCATAAAAGCTATGTCCGCGCCTGCCTTAAAAGTAATATGTTTATTTATTTATTTTTGGTTCTAACTGCTGCTGCATTGTTTTTTTAGCCTTGCCCTCTCTTTATGCATAGTAGGGTTCATAGGATTTTCAGTTGCTTTTTCATATCCAGTTATCATTAATTATATATAACAAGCACTGGTATGTTGACATGTTAGTGATTTCGTGTGGTAATGTGATATCTCAACTTTTGATCGATGATCTGATGGTAACATTTAGCACTGTTTTCAGGTGGAGGATATGTTATATCTCCCGTGAACCATCGGAAACAATCAGTTGTAAAGCACATGCTTGCTATTGATTGGAAATTTTGGAAATCTTATTTACAAACATCTTCAACCCTATCTGTAACCATCCGAATGCTTGGAAGAGTTGCTGGTGCTCACAAGATACTGATTTATGAATTTACTGTTTCACGTCATTTATTGACTAGGTACTAAAGTTTTTTCTTTTTTCCTTTCTCAGCACTACGTGAGTTGTTTAGAACAAAAACAGAAGACTATTCTTCGGATTTTTCATCAGGAGAGTTAAGAAGACATAGTAGGTTGCATCAAAGTGAAGAGAATGAAACTGTTGATGCCCCGACAATGATGGAGTATGTGTCAAGTAGGGAGTGTTTTGGTGAAGAAGTGGACAAAACACCGTCAGAATATGCAAGCCTGGTGGGCCTCAATGACGCAGTTGATGAATACTTTGATGTGCCAGAACCTTCACATTGTGATCAGGCAGAAAATACCTGGTCGTCTGATTATGGTCCAGAAGTGTACTCTCAGCAGGTACACTTCCTGATTCAAACAGTGCTAGCTCTTATTTTTAAGTAGCCAAGGTAGAATTGGCAGTTAAATCATTCAAGTGCTTGTACATGTGTCACTTCTGCAACTTGTTTCTGAATCATGCAGATATGCCTTCGTTAGATATTTTGTGAGATTGAACTAAAGATATAATCCACATATAAAGTAGACAAGAAGCACCAGGAAATGAGTTTTGACTGTGTAATTATGCCTGAGAAGCTCAATTCGGTGGAGGACTTCTTGGATATAACTGACTTCCCATCCCCCTTTTGGTTTTATTGTTCATTTTGTATATCTGTATAGTTGCCTCAAATGTTACGCTCTCTTGCTCTTGCATAATTATTTATCTCAATTGGCTACCATGACATTGAGTTGCAGGATACTCGTCCTCCGAGGTTATCTGCTGCTGGTTTTGTTAAAAAGCTGCACGATCTTGCAGGTAGTTTCATACGAGTGATTATTCTCAACTCTCAACTTAACATGATTTTATCGGTATTTTTTATTATAATTACACTATCCACTTTCCTTCCAAATCTCTGACGGGCGAACACTAACGTAAGCTGCAGTTCAGAAAAGGGGCTATGTTGACTTACAAGAGTTGGCAAACGAAGACGGCGTCTTGTGCTGCTATGGAGCTACTCTACTCAAAGATCCTGCTTGTACTTCACCTTGCAGTTGGACATCAGCAGATCCCTCTTCTTTTCTAATTCGCGGGGCAAGCTATCTTGAAGACAGTAAAAAGGTTTGGTCAACAATCTGTCATTAATTATAAAGCTGAACTACACTGCTAAGTGCATTGAGGTATTTTATCTGTTAAACTTCATTATTATGTCTCTTCATAGCCACCTATTGAAGGACAAAAAGTACATCTTTTAGTAGTTTTACATGATGCATTTTATTTTCTTGCATGTCATGTTTCAAACCCTAATAAGATTTTCTGAGGTGACAGCTTAATAAGACTTGACCCTGGAGAAAAGTTCACTCAATCTGTTCTATCATGTTTAGATGTGATGTCGTCATGACCATACTGTTTGTCAACTGCTTGCAGTTCTTAAGTTAGGGTATCCGGTTATAATAATAAATTATCTTTGGTTCTTGTCAAGCGTTGGCAGAATTTCAATGAATGGACTATTTTCTTTCCCTTCTCTTTTATTTATGTAGTTCTGTTGTTTTGTCTACAGGTCAAGGCTAAGGGTACCTTGATGCAAATGGTTGCTGCAGATTGGCTACGATCTGACAAGCGAGAAGATGACCTTGGTAGCCGTCCAGGAGGCATTGTGCAGGTTGGTCTTTGGTTGAAGAATGAAGATAGGTTTTTCTTCTTAATTAACTTCCTCTGGCCATGCTGATCACTTTTCACCGGAAAGCTAGAACAATTACAGTAAAGTTATATAGATTCCTACATTAGGTGTTAAAATGTGATGCATTAATTCAAAAGCTAGCTTCTTTGCCCAAATTTGTTATAAACTAGAAACAGAAGTACTTTTTTCATATCATAAGATTAGTGAGTTGGGTTAATTACACTCACTGCATGTACATTAGGAACTTTTAGTGATTGGCAATGGAATCTTACGATCTTTGTTCTTCAGAAATATGCGGCAAAGGGTGGGCCGGAGTTCTTCTTTATTGTAAATATACAGGTGAATTATTTACACAATTTTAATATTTTCCATTTCTTATCTTGTTCTTGGATGTAAACAATAATCTACTTCTTATGCACAATGAATCAGGTCCCAGGTTCAACAACATACAGCCTTGCACTATATTATATGATGAATACTCCCGTGGAAGATTCACCCTTGCTAGAGAGCTTTATCAAGGGAGATGATGCCTACAGAAACTCGAGATTTAAACTCATACCATATATATCCAAGGTTAGTATATGTAGACTTCAGAGAATGTTATGGTCCTTTGCATCATTGCATGCTTCCATTAACTTTTAATACATTCTCTCTATTCCAGTATTTCTTACTTCGAGAAGAAAGATACAAGGGGCGTTTTGGTTGTAGATTCTGTATCTGGGTTGAAGGAACCGTTTTCTTACAATTCTTTTTAAATCTTTCTCAAAGTTTGCCGGATAGTAGACATGTGCTGTTAACATACTTACTGTCACTGGTCATTTCGATTCATTATCTCTTATTTTCCTCAGGGTTCATGGATAGTTAAACAGAGTGTTGGAAAGAAAGCTTGCCTAGTTGGCCAAGCACTCGAAATTAATTATTTCCACGGGAAGAACTACTTGGAGGTAACTTTTGAGAGTAATTATCTCTATGATTTACAGGGGCAAGCATTTAAGGAATCGAAAGTGCATTTGCCCATTGTAATTCACATTTGGCCTCTTAATCAAGATGAGGATAGTGTTTCCTTTTCATTCTTGTCCCAAAATGAGTGTTTTGTTTCCTTTTCTAGTAAGTTAGTTATGCATGAATTGTCAATAATATCCTTATAAAAAGTTAGTTAGGATCTCTCAATTCATGATCATGGGGATACAATAGTAAACATACCACACTAATTAATTTCTCCTTAATTTTTCTCAAAATAGAA
Organism: Pelargonium cotyledonis; assembly: GCA_036897625.1. Lineage (NCBI taxonomy): Eukaryota > Viridiplantae > Streptophyta > Magnoliopsida > Geraniales > Geraniaceae > Pelargonium > Pelargonium cotyledonis. The sequence goes on along the minus strand of JAYMTA010000409.1, from coordinate 18,126 downwards.
AGGAGGACACTCATTTTGTGACGGAGGGAGTATATAGTTTATGGAACTTTTATGTTATGTAAACTATGCTAATAAGTAAGTGTTTGATTATCATTTCAGCTCGATATAGATGTTGGATCATCAACAGTTGCAAGGGGTGTGGTCAGTCTTGTTCTCGGTTACTTGAACAATCTGGTTATCGAAATGGCATTTCTGATACAGGTAAACAACTATAGTACCGTTTGGATCAAACAAACTGGAATTAGAATGGGAATCAAGAATGGAAACATGAATGAGATTCCCGATTCATAGTCATTTTCATGACCAAAAAGACTGAATCCGGACATGAAACTGAATATCATTCCCATTCTTAATCTTCGTTCCCATTCATGACCAAAGTCTTAAAATGTTCAATCGTGGACTTTGGAAGAGAAACAAAATTCTCTGCCACCAAAACCGAAACCTCTATTCAGTATTTGGACTGCATATATATTCTGATCTTGTTGTTCCCTCAGGCAAATACACCAGAGGAGCTACCAGAATATCTTCTGGGAACCTGCCGCCTGAACCATCTGGATGCATGCAAATCAGTTCTAGTGAAATTGTGATTATATCTCAATAATATTTTCATGTTTTGGAGACTCTTAGAAGCTAAGAGTAATGTAGGTAGTTCCAAATTTTTACATATATATTCCACGAAGAAATCAAATGTGACTTCCCCGTGAACTAACACGTGCCAATTCTTTTGCCCTAAGTGGGTGTCGTTAGGATTGGGGTTGCGTTTGGAGAATGAGAATCAACAATGAAACCAAGATCTCCATTCCTTTGTTCCAATTGGGACTTTCTGGTCATGAAAACGAATCCTTTCCTGTTCTCATTCCAAAAACCCCAATTCAAACGCCACCTAAGAAATGAAATGTGTGTGCCCCGCGAACTACCACGTGCCAATTCTTTTATCGTAAGTGGGTACCATCAGGATTGAGGCAGCGTTTGGAGAATGAGATTTTCATTCCTCATGCTCAGATTAGGATTGTTTGGTCATGAAAACGGCTCCATTCCCGTACTCATTCCAAAAATTTTAATCCAAACGCTACTTGAATGTACTAGTTGTCATTCCACTCTTCAATGTAAATATGTACTTTCATTATCAGTCTTGTATACTATATTTGAGTATTATGTATATACACATGGCAGAAGATTGTGCACTCACAAACACAAGCATTCACGAGCATTTGGATTAGAATTTTTGTCTGGTAATGATAATCGAGAATGAGATTTCCATTCTTGGCGTTCAGTTCAGATCGAGACTTTTTGGTCATGGAAACAACTTCATTCTACATGAATGTATTGCTACTAGCTCTCACTCCATTCTTCAATGTAAATCTGTATTTTCTTCATCATTCTTGTATTACATAACATCTCTCAAACACTTGCAATTTGGGAGGCATTTATTGGGTGTAACTGTCATATGTTGTCTGTAATATATGCAGATTAGTGAAAATATAGAATCACATCATGTCTGGTTGTTGGTTGGTGTGAAGTGCTCATCATGCTAATCGTATTTTCCCTGTTTTGCTACTGTTTTCAAGTCTCTTTCAGCTGATAATATATTTGCAGTTTGTGTCTTGAGGTTGATTTGATGAGCTGATTTGGTGCTACAACACAACCAACAAGACAGCAGCAACCGGTTGAGCTAGTTGTGGGTTAGATCATGATTTGATGACCATTTTGGTAGATTTGATGACACATTTACAAAAATACAAATTTTAAGTTATGAATTGAAACGATATCATTTGTTTAATTAATAAATAGAAATAAAAATTAAATTAGGCACTAATTTAGTTAAAGTATTAAATTGAAACAATATTTTAGTTAAAAACGAGGTCAATAATTTGAGTATCATATAAAAAAAATTAATTTAGATACCAATATGTATTATTAAGGTACTAAAATTGAAAATTCTCCTAATTAATATTCACATTCTCAAATATATTCTTTTGACAAATCGTTACTTTCTTGGCTAGACTGCCCGATAACATTTACAGGTCAAAACTCAAAAGCAGATCCAATTAATTTCGGAATCAGAGCATCTTCAATACACATTGGATGGATTGTATATTCAATTAATTGATCCGTAAATCGGTTATGGGTCGGTGCGTTTGTGCTTTTTCTTCCATTAATTTCACACAAAATCATACCTTTATATGAGCTCATTTCTCAGTCAGTGTACCCAGAAAATTCACGGCCATTTCCCGGGAATGTTAATGTTTGGCACCTGAGAAAAGGGTTTTTGTTTTGCCATTTCATTTACCATTTCTGTGGGCCATCTCCGATCTCGAGCTTTGTCTAGTGGAGTCCCAACAGGGTCCGAAGAATTTATGAGCACGAGATCCCGAAACCCGGTACAGGTAGGCCACTTGTTATGTTTCTCTCTCTCGCTCTGTTTTGATGACATGTTTCGATTGCTGCTCGTCTCTTGTCTCTCTGTTCGGTTAGGGTTTTTCTCGGTTCGTTTTCAACGTTCCCATATTTTATTTAAACCCCAACTCTCCCTTTCCGATTCTGGGTCGGTCGTACCGTTTATTTGGTGGATTAGGTGGTGGGTTTTTGTTTAATCTTCTTGTTTATTGCTAAAACAAATTGGGTTTATGTGTTAATCTGTTTGTTTAGGTGGAAAATGATTCTGGGAAAGTGTTGGGGGAAAAAAAGTTTGATGCTTTTCAGCTAGCTGAATAGACGTGTATAGCTTGAACATTGTCATTGTGAACGTTGGTTTGGTAGGTTCTGGAATTTTGCCCTTCAATTTCAGTTAGAGACTGAATTAGAATTTAGTTGCGCCTGGTCTCAGTTATTCCTGAATTTGGCTTTCTTGTTGGCTGGCTACTGTGTTTTTAGGTTTCGAATTCGTTTTGTCTAACAACATTGCTTATTTGCTGTTGGGTTGTTGCTGGTTTTGACAGTGGTTGGAGTGGGGGCAAAAGTGAATGGATCCTACTCTCAAAGTTGCTGTGTTGCTGATCCTTCTAGCATTCGGTATGTTTTGACTGAACATTATTGATATGGTCTCATTGAGCTTCTTTTTCCCCAACTGTAATTAGTAATGTACTTGAAGCGTCGTTACTCTATTCTTCATGAAAGTAGGGTAGCCCAGAGGATTGGCTCATTAAGATGTGAATTTCAATATTAACATTTCAGTTGGACATACTTATGCTATGTTTGATAGATAGGATGGAAGTTGGAGGAATTGAAGGCTAATATTACAGTAAAAATATCTCTAGAAGTTGAAAGTAATCCTGTTCTTCCATTCTCTGTGCCAAATCAGGGTTTAGTGATTTTGGTGGGGTAACTTAAAGATTAGCTTCTGAAATAAGTAGACCCAATCTATTGTGAAAGGAGAATAATAGATCACCTTGCTTGTTTTCCAATTGTTATTTATCTTTTGTGTAGATGAATAGAACCTCATTTTTCCCAACAAAAAAAAAATCATGCGTTTTATTTTTCTGGCTCAGTTGATTAATCAAAGTGATTTTTTTGACACTTTTCCATTTTCTAAATTAGTAACTGTCTCTCCTACCAAAGCTGATTATGGACAATGTGAAAGAATAGTAAAAAATTGGGCTTCTTCTGCACTTGATCAAGAAGTGGAAGACAAACACAAACTGCAGGATTTGCTGTTTTTCCTTCATGTTCCAAGAACAGGAGGGCGCACATATTTCCATTGGTAATCTCTATAGGCATGCTACAGTTACATAAAGTTTGAGACTCAGTATTTTGTCAACCTCAGTAATGATTCTTCTGGATATATTTGGTGCATGCAGTTTCCTGAAAAAATTGTATCCTAGCTCTCTGGAATGCCCCCGTTCGTATGATAAGTTGCGGTTTGATCCTAGGTATCTCTTTCTGTTTTTTGTTTTTCATTCTTTTAGTTGTTACTTTAGACTTACTGTGGCGATTAACATTCTCTGAAATGATATTCAGTGTTTCACATGTAATCATTATGCATCTTTAGTAAAGAACAATGGCATCAATTGAGATTTTGTGGAGGAAGTTGATGTTTCTTCTGATTTTGATTTGCAAATAAGTGTTATATGACATAGATGAACCATTATAGATGTGAAAAGTAGAGGCTAGAGTTATTTAGGGAAGTATGAAGAGAAATATGTGAAACTTGGGGTGAGCTTTTATTTGTAATTTGTATCATCGTAGTTTAGCGAAATGACATTGGTGATTTTAGTAGAAAAGTGGGATTATAAAATGGTTTCTTTGTCAAAAAGGATATTGCCTGGAGATGAAAATAATTAGGAGCCTCAAAGGGTCTTTAGGAATTACTCCAGAATAGTTCATTTCTTTTCACATTTCTTCTACTCCCTCCATCCCATAATAATTTTCCATCTTCCTTCTTTGATAATCAGTGGTTGGTAGCTGTCAAGTAACATCATTTCTTATGGATTTAATGTGTGTGAATCTGTACTTTGTGCAGCAAACCAGAATGCAGGTTATTGGCTACTCATGATGACTATAGCATCATTTCGAAACTTCCCAGGGAGAAGACCTCAGTTGTGACAATACTTAGGAATCCAATTGACCGTGTCTTTAGTACTTATGAGTTTTCAATAGAGGTAGCAGCTAGATTTTTGGTGCATCCTAACTTAACATCCGCCACTCAAATGGCTGGACGCTTGCGCTCTAAGACTAAAGGAGTTAGTACACTTGATATTTGGCCTTGGAAGTATTTGGTTCCGTGGATGAGAGAAGACCTATTTGCTCGGGTATGTTTTTTTTTCATAATAAATGTGTTTATGCCTGGTTGAGCCATTACATTATTCATTGTGACAGCTTTCCCTTTCCTTTCTAATGATATTACTCAATTGACAGAGAGATGCTAGAGCACATAAAGACTCAAATTACATTGAGAGTAATGACTCTTACAACATGGAGGACGTTGCCATGCCATTACATGAATACATCAACAGCCCAATAGCTATGGATGTTGTTCACAATGGAGCCACTTATCAGGTACTTAAAGCCAGTGGAGATTTTGTGAATTTTCAGTATTGTTTAATGGGTGTTTCGAGTCTAAATGCTCTTCATTGAGTTGCTAACATATTGGTTATTGATTCATTGATTTCTGGGTAACTGTCTGAATAAACAGGTTGCAGGGTTGACCAACAACTCTTTTTTAGCGGAATCGCATGAAGTGCGCCATTGCATACAGAAGTACAAGACTCTCGGCGTATATGTGCTTCAAGTTGCTAAGGTGTTACTATAGGTTCTCTAAGTTGTGAATGATATTGTGGCATCACATTGTTCCCCTGATAGTTCTCTTCTTCGTTTTTCCTTTATGCTTTGGATCATGGTAGATAATTGTAAATCTTGCAGAAGAGGTTAGATGATATGTTGTATGTTGGTCTCACAGAGGACCACAGAGAATCTGCAACAATGTTCGCGGATGTTGTAGGATCACAAGTAATTTCCCAGCTGGCGGCGGCAGGTACGGAGAGTTCTGGGGACAACAGATCGGGTGAGTGTTTGCAAAGGTTTATTTTCCTTGTCCTTTACTAGTTCAAGCAACTATAGAAATGTAAACTTACAGTTTGTTGGATGTTGGTAAACGGGATCATGCAGTTCATCTTTTAGAGACTTTTTTTTTATAATCCAGAGAGCTGTCGATTTTTCCAAATAGCTTTGAGATGATATATAGTAGTACTCTTGTGTGATCTTCCTCATTTCTGAGGAGCATTTGGTTTTTGCCTCACTTTCTTTTGAGTACCATATTTTATTACTGTTCTGGTTTGTGAACATTACAGTCGTGCTTTCAGTTTTGTAGCGGAGTTGATTTTGGTGTGAATTTTCCTTCTCAAGATAGTCTTTTTTCTGTTACAGAGCAAAACTCTTCAGATCCAGAGCCCGACTTCAACAATGATCATCAGGTAAGTAGCAACCGTGAAGTTCATAGGCATTGGATATCAAATAACTAGTCATCTTTACTGTTCCATTTTTTTTCTTCTCAACAGAGTATCACCACCACAGACCAGAAGTCGGATGAGATTGTGTCAACTGATAATGCCGACGAAGTGAAAGAAGATGTAGGCCACGCCATGTCTTTGCCTAATTTTATATATGATGTTTTTAATGGAATTGATAAGATGACAACTCTTTTTCTTCTTCCGTGTGGTAGATGAGTGTGGGAAAACTTATGGGAGCATATGAATCCTGCATTTCTAATTTACGAAAAGCCCAATCACGTCGGCGCACCAATTCTTTAAAGAGAATCTCCCCAGCAAACTTCACAAAGGAGGTATATTTCGATATCTCGAAGGCTTGGTAACTATTTAAGCAGCCAATTCACTCACTATGGCACTTGAAATTGTACAGGCGCGTCTCCAGGTTCCTGAAGTGGTTCTCCAGGAGATAATGTCACTGAACAAGCTCGATGTGGAGCTTTATAAACACGCTCAGAGGATATTTGCAAAGCAACAAGAACATATAGTACAACAGCTAAATGCCGAAGTAAGTCTCTACTGCATCTCAAACTATTTATGGCTGTTAAAGAATTTTCATAGAAAGAATGTGAAGTTGTGCCCTCCACCTATTAGCTTAAACTTTTGGGTAAGAGTCAAGTTTAACACGGTATCAGAACTAGTTCTGTTTGGGCTTAGTGACCCATCAGCCCTAGTCCCTTCCTGGTCCACGTGCAAAGTCCGTTCTCTTAACCAACCTGCACGTGAGAGGGAGTGTTGAATCCCATGTTGAAAGAATGTGAAATTTATCAGTTTAAACTTTTGGGTTGAAGTCCATTTTACAGATGACGTTTGACCTAATCATCTAATTGTTGCTATATATGTGTGTATTTATATTCTGATTCTTGCGAGGAAGAGTCGAATGTGGCATTGGCTTTGCAGTGACACTATTGTTGTTTCGATGTGTGAATTGCAGGAGGGTTTGGAGAGCATATTTTACAAGTCATACGGGACAACAGCGGTTTGGAAAGTGGTTGCAATAGCGTTGTCGGGTGGCGTAATCATGTCCCTAATCTTTACACTTGTAAATGCAACAAGAAGAACATCAAAAGTTAAGATATGAGTTTATAGATTTGAGCTCAGATTGTAGTGAGTGATCACAGGCATAATGATAGAACAGTAGGGACCTATATATATGTAACCTCTTTTTTTTGGGTGAAAATGGCCTATTTGATCAAAGTTTTATTGGTTTCTTTGCCCTCTCTTTCTCTCTTTGAATATAGCTTGAATTTCATATATTAAATAAGTTAAGAAAATAAATCTGGCAAAATCTTGAAGATGTTAAAAATTGTTTTGCAGATCAATGTTATGTTATTTTATTTCCTATTTCTAAACAGGAAAATTCATCTTTTCTCTTCTTTACCTTTTTCAAGGGGCATTATTTGGAATTTTTTTATATAAAAATACTCTATTGTGAAAGCCAATATATATATATATTGGCAAATATTTTGAAAACCAATTAGTTTAGAGAGAAAATAATTGAGTGGAAATGTAATTCCATTCCTTAAAATACTGAATAATTAAAATGTTTGAAAATATCTATAAGAAAATGTTTGAAAAATAAATAAATAAAAGATAACTGATTTTTTTACCCAATTTTATTTTTTTTGTTTTTTATACAGAATGTGCCGAAATCTTTTCTTGTAATGGTTTAACAAACCGAATATAATTTATACACCACAAAGCGCGTGGTTCAACTGGTAATGGGTTGTTTCAGCTTAACCTGAGATCTCGAGTTCGAGTCTTAGGGAATGCAGCTGCATTAAAACTTGTTTGTAATGTCAACCACAAATTTGCGAGCCCGTTGAGGAAGCTCATGATTTAGACAAAAAAATAATTTGTACTATAATATGGACCTTAAAAAAATACTTTAATTCTACTATAATTTATACTTTGCTGAAAATGTGATGTTAATTTTTTCACATGATAATATGTGTATACAAAATCTCAAACATATTGCTTTAAAACAAATTAATATACATTATAATTACAAAATTTATCACATTGCATCAAACATGAACAACTGTACTATTATTATTATTATTTTTTAATTAAAATTATGTACCATCAAATAATTGTTCATGAACCTAAATTAATTACATAAGCAATAAATCACATACATTGTATTATTCATGATATTTCAAATAAAATTAGTGTGCGGTGACAGTGATAAATGGAGAGAAACTGTTACAAAAGCGGTACATCTGATCTGATGATCCTGCAAATGCAATAGCAGACCAGTGATCTCTCATGAACACGCACTCACTGTAACGTTGCTCCGTTATAAAACCCTAGATTTCAGACAAAGTAGATTGAAGATCATCTTCTTCTTCTTCACCATCTCTCTCCTTTCTCTTCTGCGACTCTCCATTTGGTTCCAAGCAATGGTCGCCGATTTTCTCTGAACTCTCCACTTGCTACAATGTCGAAGGTCTAATCGCACCTCTCTTTCTCTTTCCAGCTCTTTTGGTTTCTGTTTTTTTTGGAGATAATTTGTTTGATGTTTCGTGTTTGTGTGTGCATTTGGGGAGTTAGGGTTCGTTATTGAGCTTTTGCGCCTCATTTTAGTTGCGATTACTTGATGCTTGCATTTTGCTTCTTTTTTGCTTTCGGTTTGGTTTGTGAGAAAATGGAGAGTTGGTCCGGTACCGTTTTTCTGGGTTTTGGTAGTTTCATTTTCTCTTTACGTTCTGTTTGGTTTCTGAGAAAATGAGGGAAAGTAGTCCGAGAACGTACATTCTGGGGTTTGGTGCACTTCTTTCACCTAACGGTTACTGAGATAACACTTCTTTCACCTAACCTAACGGTTACTTAGAAAATGATGGAACGTCGGTTCGAAAACGTATTTTCTGGGTTTTGGTGCTTGCATTTTCTCTTTCGGTGTTATGTTTGGTCACTGAGAAAATGGAGGAAAGCAGGTCCGATAACGATTTTCTGGGTTTTGGGGCTTTCAATTTCTGTTACCTTGTGTTACTGAGAAAATGAAGGTAACTGGGTTTCGGTGCTTCCATTCTCTGTCAGTATGTTTGGTTACTGAGAAAGGGAAGGAAAGTAAGGTCCAAAAACTTCTTTTTCAGTGTGTTTGGTTACTAAGAAAATGGAGGAACGTATGTCCGAAAACGTATTTTATGTTTTTTGTTGCTTTGATTTTCTGTTACCATGTGTTTGGTTACTGAGAAAATGAAGGGAAGTAGGTCCCAAAATGTATTAAGTATTCACTGGGTTTTGGTTCTTGCATTTTCTTTTACGTTCTGTTCGGTTACTTAGAAAATGATTTTTCTAGGGGTTTTTTTCTTCATGCCCAACATTGAGTTATAGATAATATGGTAGTGTATCACACTATATGATAAAAAGATTTGGTCTCGAAGTGTCCAAATATTGAGAATCCAAAGCCCCGAATATGAACCTGGAGGTTTTATGTTACTATTTGGTAATTAGTGAGAAAATAAATGAAAATAGATTCATGTTTGGTGCTTGCATTTTCTTTTACCTTATGTTTGGTTACTGAAAATGAACATGTCTAGGGCTTTAATTTCATATCTGACCTTGACTTGTGGATAATATGGTAGTGTATCACACTGATTTTATATGAAGATTTGGTATTGAAATGTCCAGCTATTGCAGAATCCAAAGCCCCCAATTTGAACCCTCAGGGATTCATGTTACTATTTGGTACTTACTGCATTTTGATTTGCTTAGATTACACAATAATATTTTAAATTAGAGTCAATCATGGTGACACAGACTAATTAAAGGAAGAAAAAAAATCTAGTAATTATGAATAATAATAATAATTAATGGTTGATAGGAAAAGAATATTCTGTTTTATTACTTTGTTGGTTTGGAGATATGAAAATATTCTGATTTTAGAGTCCTTATTTGTGTAGGTTTTAAATTGGAGAGTTTGTGGTATGAAAAACTTTTTAGCAGATTTTATTGCTAATTATGTGTTTAAAAATGTAAAATATTATCTTTTTGGATAAGGCAACTGCATAATTATCCAGCATTTTATGATAAGGAAACAATTGTTTTTTTCCCTTTGCTGCTTGCTACAGTGATTACCTTCCATATAGGTAAAATTTGATGAACCTATCACTTTAGTGTCATGTTTCTCTATATAAATCTTATATGAGAGTATTTGGCTGATATATGACCCTTCAATGACATCGTCTTTTTTGCTGCTCTTCCTTTTTGCACCATTATTCTCTTTCGAACAGAATATTGATATGAGTTCATGGTTTTTCAACCAAAATTTCAATGGAGTCTCCGATGATTTCTTCGATGACTCTTTGGGATTTGATGATGGTATGAAACTTATTGATTTTCCGTTGGAACCCGAGAATGGTGTCGTAGAGGATTGGGGTGCTAAGTTTGAAAGCGTTGAGATGCCATCCCCAGATGACCTTGCGACTTTATCATCTACCTTTTGTGCTCAAGGGTGCAATGAAGCGAAGAAAAGTCCTGTATTGGTAAGTTTTCTCAATGATGTATTCAATTTACTCTCTATTCTTTGTTTTACAATGTTTTTAATTATTAGTACTCTCTTATTAATACATGTATTGAGTGAACCGGAAGTCTACATAGGTTTAGGTTCTGTAGCTGATTAATATTAGGAGAGGTGTAGTTGGTACTCTAATGAATAGTTATTGCATGTCATCAATAAGTTGATGATTCATGTACCCATATGAAGTAATATTTCCCGGATGTGCAATATGAGACATCCTAAATTTACTTTGAGACATTGTAAGATTAAATACTGATAACGCTGATACCAAGATCGATTGTTATACTTCGTGCTTGTCTTCATTGACTGCATGCAGACACTTTGCAGAGTATTTTTAGAGTGGTTTTCATTCAACTAATGGCTCGTTAGATAACTCTTTTGCTTATAAGATAGTATTGCACTTAGCGGACAATGGTGGATGCAAGTCATGCATTTAGTTGATACCATATTGTGGAATTGTATGTCATCTATGTTGAGTTGTTGCTCATCTTTTTCTTCATATAGGATATAGGATTTGTTTGATCAAGTGTTCTCTTGACAAATACAACATATTTCTCTCCTTCTCGTGTTTGATATTTTGTAGAATTATCCTCTAATATGGTCACCGGTATGATGAACCTTCTCAGCTGAACCAGCTACCAAAAATCCTCGAGGATGATCGGAGCAATTCATCTTCCAGCAAAGGCTCTTGCCTGTTTCAAACCTCCAGCCCAGTTTCTGTCCTGGATAGCAACAGCTCCAGCTCCAACTCAGCTGTTGGGCCTCTCGTACCCTTCAACACCAAAATAACCGTCCCAGCAAAGAGACGAAGCAAGCGTCCACAGAAGAGTAGTTCAATCTCCGAGCCATGGTGGAAAACATCCCCCACTCCCGACCTATTCCCCGAAAAAGCCACGAACCCCCTCAAAAGAAAGAGAAAAAAATTGACTTCACTTGCCCAAGCCGAAGACCAATCCGAAACAACCAGGAAATGCACACATTGTGAAGCAACCAGGACTCCACAATGGAGGGAAGGGCCAATGGGGCCAAAGACACTGTGCAATGCCTGCGGGGTCCGCTACCGGTCGGGTCGCCTCTTTCCCGAGTACCGTCCTGTGGCGAGCCCGACGTTTGTTCCGTCGTTGCACTCGAACTCTCACAAGAAGGTTGCGGAATTGCGGAAGAAGGCTAGTCACACAGGAGGAGACAGTAGGGCTTCCATGGAAGCTTTGCCATTGCCCCTAGTGCAAGAAAACTCACTCAATTAGCATAGCTAGAGCTAGGGTTTTAACTTAGTGCATGTGTTTTAGAACTAGTTTTTTAATTTTAAATCTAATATTAATCTTAGAAGAGTAGTGATTGTACTTGTGGGCTAGATTTTTAGTGTTTTATTCACCATTCTTTATTGCTTTATTTGTTTTGTTCAATTGGAATAAAGTTAGGAGCTATAATAAAAAAGGAAAAGCCCTAACAAATACAAAGCTATATTTTGAGGTGTGATGCTGAAGAACAAGTCTGCTTAAAAAGAAAAATATCTTCTTAGCTTTAGCTTATGATCATATGAATACATGTTTTTTGTGTTGTTCTTTGTATTACTCTCCTTCAAAATAAGTGTTTAGTTTGTTTTACATTTTCCGAAAGAGTGCTTATTAGCTCGTATGGGTTTCTAGGAATTATTAGACTTGGTTCATGACACCTGACAAGATAGAAACACGACACAAATTTGGGTGAACGTATGTGTCGGACTTGTATTGATTGAATCAACATATTTAATAATTGGGTCATATTTGTATCAAATCAGTTTAACCAGTTTATCTCATTTAGTTAAACAGATAGTTCAATGATTCACAAAGAATAAAAGTATAAATTTTTTTAAAGTGTAAAAATGATCAGCGTAAGTTGAACCTAATTATTTAAAGTATTGACCATACTTTTTCAGTGTCAACTCGCTCATAATTTAAATATGTGGAAAAAGTCTTAATTTGATCCCTCAACTTTAATGTTTTTGTCCCAATTTGGTACTCAAACTTTTTTTAACCAAAAATAGTCCCTGAACTTTTATGTTTCGCCCCAATTTGGTCCTTGAACTTTGTTTTGACCCAAAATGGTTCATGAACTTTCACATAATGACCCAATTTGGTCTCTGAACTTTTGATATAAGCTCTAATAGCAATGACCACTTTGGGTCAATATGTGAAAGTTCATGGACTAAATTGGGTCATCATGTGAAAGTTCAGGGACCATTTCGGGTCAAACCAAAGTTCAGGGACCAAATTGGGACCAAACATGAAAGTTCAGTGACTGTTTTTGGTTAAAAAAAGTTCAGGGACTAAATTGGAACAAAATATCAAAGTTTGGGGACCAAATTGAGACTTTTTCCTAAATATGTTAAACTACTCGGGTTAGATTCGATTTAATTAAGTCTGCGTATAAATCAATAAAAAAATAGAATTGAATATGAATCGTCGCTTTGGCCAAGTGGTTAAGGCGTGTGCATGCTAAGAACATGGGGCTTCTCCGCGAGAGTTCGAATCTGAAAGGCGACGTTCCTTTTCAATGGGCTCAAATCAAGCCCAATAAGATGCATATAGTTTGGCCCAATAAGTTTTATAATTTAGGCCAACTTGTTTATCATTCGTGGATGGCCCAAATTTTAAATCTCTAAAAGAATGGGCTAATTTTGGCCCAATATACGAACTGACCAACATGTCGAATATGTGGAACAAGTAAACAAATTAGTCAAACCGACTACCAAAATAATAAGTACTCCCTCCGTCCCAAAATGAGTGTCTTGTTTGTCTAATTTTTTTGTTCTCAAATGAGTGTCATGTTTCTATTTTTAAGCTATTATATAATTATTTTTCTCATATTACTCTTATCACTTATGCACATGAGTGTAGGTAGGAAAGTGAGGGCAATATTAAAAATATACTAACTTATCTTGTTATTCTTAATTTTTGAAAAAAGTAGAAACAAGATACTCATTTTGGGACGGAGAGAGTACATTCTTTGGCAAACATATTCACCAACACAATTCAAGTCTGTTATACATTTCTCTTTTCCTTTTTTTGTCTCATTTTTCCAAATTCCTTAAAACTAGTGGAGTAATCAAACAATCACGACCAAACGTTCCTCATTTCATGCTAATTGCAGTCCCATTTCAAAAAACTCATGGTTAACACATGAAAATGAAAACAATAAAAAAACTAATAGGCAGTCAATTAAAATTAAATACATATGCACTTATAGTTCATCCACATTTTTATGTGCACTTTCGTCTCATAAAAACAAATCCGATTCAACGTTCGAAACTCAAATATTTTCTTTTGCAACCCGAATCGAAACCGACCAAAGACTTAAATTATGAACTCGAGAAGAGATTAGAGTAACCTAAGTCCAAGCAGAAGCAATAAAGGAGAGGACAAAGCGGGCACGCCGGCGATAACCGTGGCCGTAGGATCGGCGCTCCAGCCGACGTGTCTACACGCTGACTCAACAGTCAATATTTTCTTAATGTTCTCATTTAAAAACATCACCTACCGTCTGATTGATTTGATCTTGCTCTGTACTTGAAGATCTATCCGTACACGTGGACAGTAATTTCTACTGTACTCTCTTCTCTGCTGGTCGTGTCGACAAAACGACAGAGATTTCTGCCCCTGGTGTGGCGGACCATACTGTACACATGTACGTCACCGTAACGTCCCATCGTATGATCTTCGGCTTCAGATCAGAACCACTGTGATGCCGACACGTCATAAAATAAGAGTCAACTCAGAGGTTGTCCCCAATAGGAGGTGGTGGAGTGAGCATGAGGCGCACGATAGCGAAGGCGCGTAGAGTGAGGACAGGCACTGATCCAAAGGAGGAGGAGGAGGCAGTGACAGTGAAAGGGACTGTTTGGAAAGTGACATAAGGTGGCGTCAGTAGTAACAGACTTCACAAATTGGTTTAGGTTTAGCATTATGAGTTTTGAGTCGGGATTTGAATTTGACCGGAACGAACTTCGAGTTCATTTGAGTTTTGGACCGCAAATCGGTCTTAGTTTCATTTTGTGTGTGTAAAATACGAGGATTAATGAGTTTACTCGATTTTATATGAAAGTTCTTCAGGTTGAATCACCTTAAAGTCCGATTAAATTATTAGTCCACATGTGTTCGAACCCAAATTTAAAATTTTACACCTCCACATGTACTCGTCACTCTTTTGGGTAGTGACTTACCTGAACTCGAAAAAAAAAAAAAAAAACTTCATCCAAATCTTAAATAACCAACTTTACTATATAAGTATGTTATTTGGTAATGTGGGCCCGTGCCTAGACTAATTGGACAAAAATAGTTTAAAGTTTTTATTATATTAGTTTTAGTTAGGTCAAATGTGTTTTGACACTAAATAGGACAAGGTCGGGTCGACATAAAGTTACAAAATGAAAACGAGTGAGTTTTTTTACAACCGATTTGTTTTAAACCCGCAATTTGAATCGTTAGGTATATGGAGATATCCCTTCCCCAAACAGACCTGGTGAGTTGTGGATTTGCAAGGAAACAGCCAAACAGAACAAGAAATAAGAAACATCTTTTATGGTATGAGATCAAAATTTAAATAAGAAAGATCCTTAACTGTTTTCCTTGAAAAAACATGGTACAATTAGTGTTAATATATGGCATTTGTGATGTAAGATTCTAAGGTTTTATAGATTTGATTGATCAAATTACTTTAAAATATAATATTATTTGATGGATATTAACATTTTAATGAAGTGTGACACTTTCATTAATAGTTGAACTTAAACGTAGTTTTTTTTTTCTTTTGTGCGACATGACAGCAGATCTAAACTCGAACTTGAAATCTCAAAATAAATTTCAAAACGCATCAACCGCTTGATCCAACATGTCTTGATAATTTAAACGTAACTAACTAAAACCAAATATACTCATTTTATTTTTACATGATGCAAGTACAACATTGTATTGTGTGCAAATTGCTTCCATTTAGCAATTTATTCTTAATTAAACTTTATGAATGGACCAATTGATTCATCACCCATGTGATTTGAATTGACCAATCAGAAAAAAATAATGGATGCATAAAAACCTAACTTACACGATTGTTCAATTAGTATGTGTTATACGGAGGAATTAACATCGGACCTACAACTATACCGAACAAAAAATAACATTTTTATCTAACTACTTTTTGTCAGACATATACGTTTTAACACTTAGTAGTAAGATAAGATATCACCGATAAAAAAATATTAAAAACATGTGAGTTCATATTAAACTATTTCATTCAAGTAGTCTGGATCGTCAGACCTGCTACAATTCGAACAAATCCATACATTTACAAAATTCGGTTTAATTAAACCTTATCAATTCAAAGGCTGAATTGTCACTTCATTACCATTTTGCATACAAGTTTCTTCATTATAGGCCAGACAACAAATGTGGTAAATAGAAAGAGAAGGCACCACCACCATTAATGCCTACAACAAGCTTTGGTTCTCAATCATCTTTCATTGCCTGTGGTCACTGCAGTTGTTGTTTGGTTCCCGAGAAAATTTGATCAACCCACAATTGGGTCGATGTCAAAAATGTTAATTATTCACCAACCAATTTCATGAATGAAATTTCTATTTCCTTGTTTGTTTCCTTTACCAAACACTTGACTTGAAAAACCAAATGCTTCTTTCTTCATGTTGGTCATGACATTAATTGTAAGGTTTTCAAAAAAAATTCTTAGCCAACAATGATTGATATTGATTATGTTTATAATTTGGAAATTTGCTTGTTAATCAAATCCCAAGTAGTTAATGTTGCACTTAACTGATTTTCAAGTTCTTTCATGTCAGATTTGTCACGAGAAAAGTACATGTGGGATCGGAAAACCACACTTTTTTGCATAAAACCTGCAATATGAGTGAATATGCACCTCTTTTAGCTCGACCTATTGAATTGCACTCTTAATCGAGTGCATTTGAATGACAGTACAATGGGAAGACGTAATAATATGATTAATGTTCATAAAACTATATGAGAAAACAAGTACTACCAAACAAGTGAAACAATATAATTGTAAGTAACGTGGTCTGGTGCAATAGTATTGTGTTTAAGGTTTTGTATAGAATAGCAAACAAATAAGCAATTATTGTACCAAAATTATGGTTCTTGTCCTGTGTCAAATAGTATTGCATGCATATTGTTTTGTCACTTTAAACTATACACTTGTTTTAGTTAGGTTTGTGTCTTGTTTGGTAACTTTACTTGAAAACCTAACATGTTGTGTTTTTTCTGTTTATCTGGCTGGGCCGAACGGACTTGTAGGAGACCATACATAATCAAATTAAAACTATCATAATTTTAACGGTTCATTTACTAATCACTTAAATAGTATAATATAAACAAACCGACGTGTTACAACTCGAATTGTCAGCACTAAAAACAAAATCATAATAACTCAACTATGGTCACCAACAACCTTAACCATGGTTAATAATAATATATCGCCCTACGACATTTTACAGCAATAAATTCTATGTCTGGAATAAAAAAGATTTTACTTTTGTTGTTTTCAAATTTTGTTTTATTTGGCTGTTCTTGATTTCTGAAGGACTTGTTTGATGACAATACTAAAAGGTCAAAAAATTTTACATGTCAAGTGAAATGGTGCCAAATAAGCAAATGATATAGACAAAACCTGGATACATTGTTTGTTTTCACCTAACTTTTGGATAACTTGTGTGATGATGATGAAGTTGCAAGAAGCTAAAATTTTTTGCTTTTGACATGAGAAGTAGAGAGAGAATTATTTGTATTTCAATTATGTACTTATTTGATGAGTTATATTGAATTTTTAATTTTTTATAATCATGTACATTTTAATCATTTCAAAAAATAATTTTGATTTATGTTTTTTATATTTTGATTTAAAAGCATCTCTTTTTGCTTTTATTAACAAACAATCGTATCTTTTAAAAAGTGTTAGAAGCCACTTCTAACTTTTAAGAAGTGTTACCAAACAAGCCCGAAAATAAAATAGTTCATCTTTATAAATACACATATCCAGTAGCAGCAGAAGTAGCTGACCACTAGCTCGAGACTGTTCAAAACCGAACCTGCTTCAAGGCTGGTCCAGAAATTTGATTTGGGTCTCTGTTTTTTTTGCAATCTGGGTTTTGGGTTCCGATCTTTTGCATTTACAACACCATAAAAATTTGATCTTTGAAGCCGATTTGGGAAAATTTGGCGTCGGAGACAGCGAAACGGTAAAAAAAAATCTGCATTTTCTTTAATGAAGTGTTTGTTTTGTGTGAACTAATTTTGGGTCTCTCTGTTTTTGATTTGGTTCTCAGGCTCGAGCTATGGTTATGGAGTAGAAGAATCAAGAAACTAGAAAAAACCAGAGCCTTTTTTTTCTCAGATTAGCGACTTTTTTTAGAGAAGCAGTTTTTTTTTCCGATGAAGGAGACGCCGGAGAGGAACTTAGATCCTCAGCTATGGCACGCCTGCGCCGGAGGAATGGTCCAAATGCCTCCGGTGAACTCTAAAGTTTTTTATTTTCCACAAGGCCACGCCGAGCACGCCTGCTCCGCCGTCGATTTCTCGCCCCACCCGAATCTCCCGCCGCTCATTCTCTGCCGCGTCG
>JAYMTA010000408.1:0-29661 GCA_036897625.1 Pelargonium cotyledonis | reverse complement strand
CGTCCACGTCAACGTCACTTAACGGACAAATTGACGGAATGTGACAGCGGGTACTCATTTGGGTATAAAATAAAAATGTGGGCACTCAATTGGGTACGAAATAGAAGTGTGGGTACTAAATTGAGAGAAATAAAAATTTGAACACCAAATTGAGCATTTTTTGAAAGTTTGGGCACAAAAAAAAGTGGTTATCCCACAACTCAACGGTCTATTATTATCCAGTTACCTTAATTTCTTGTAATGTCAGCTTGCTGCTTCGACATTGCTACAATGGAGAAAGCCAAGCAATTTCTGGAGCTACCCGATAAAGAATCGGAGAGAGTGTCGCGACTCGCGATTCACCCTCACCGACTCGGTGTCGATTGCAGTTTCTACGAAGATTTTGCACTGAGGGGCATCCGAGTCGACCGAGTCGAACCCGGTTTCGTTGCGTGTACGTTCAAGGTCCCTCCTCGCCTCACCGTAAGGCACCTAAACCCTAACCTGCAATTCTTTCTTATAATTCAACGAACAAGCGATTTGATCGGTATTTAGTGTGTTTATTTGGTCAATTGTTTATATAAGAGTTTCTGAATTAGGGTTCATTACCTGAATTATTTGCATTTCCATTTGTGCATTGTGACTTGCAAGCACTATCAGTGACTTGCAAGCACAAAAAAGTATATAAAAAAGGGCTGATCTTAATTTCGAACAAAATTTAGTGTCGAAATGATCTCAATTTCAAGTTTTTGAACAGGATAGGAATGGAAACTTTGCTACAGGAGCTGTTGCGAACTTGGTTGATGAGGTTGGTGGGGCTGTGGTATATGTGGAGGGTCTCCCCATGAATGTTTCTGTGGACATGTCCATATCTTTCATGTCCACTGCCAAGCTCAATGTAATAGAAGCTTTCACTTGAAATCCCGTTTTTTTTGGCTTATGATCTAGGTCTTATTCGCATACTTTCATGAATGGGTCCATATTGAGAACAACTTTGCACTTCTGGGTGATGTTTCTTAGCTTATGTTTTTGGTCTAATTTGCATATTTTCATGAATGTCTCCAATATCGGGAATACTCTTGCACTTCTGAGTGAAAGTTTTGTTGGATGAATTACAACTGACAATTGGTGCGTGTGTATCGACTTTTGATTGTGTGTTGCGTGACCCAACATGTTTTTGCAACACAAAGCACGAACATGACACGCGTTAATGAGCCATGTCGATACGACACGATTGGCACGAATACGACACGATTACAAAATGTGTGAGCTCAAACACGCTAGGATGAATGCAAATAATCCCTTGTTGTATGCTTACTTACACAGTTACACTGCCTCTCTCCTGTCGGTTTCTGAAATTGCATTGTTCGTGTTCATATTGGTTTCATTTGGATTTGGGATCGATTCATCTTTGAAATTTGGCCTGTTAAAGGGTTTTATGAATTTGAAATGTCTATGAGGAGACAGTTATGTTCTTGAACTTGTGTGAATGGTTTAGATTTGGAGGGCGAAATCCAAATCTATTCTTGTAGGCTTCCATTGTTGCAGCTTCCTTGCTTAAGATCATGTAATTTATCTGATATCTGAATGGGTACTTTCAGGACGAGTTAGAGATCACTGGGAGGGTTTTAGGACAAAAAGGAGGCTATTTGGGCACAATAGTTCTCGTGAGAAACAAATCAACTGGGGAGATTATAGCTGAAGGTCGCCATTCGTTGTTCCGTAAACATGCAAGCAAACTTTGAGTAAATATGATTTGGAACAGTTGACCTGTAATCTAGTTGTTGTGCTCTTTTAGTTACCTACGCATTTTAGTAAATGAGTTGTAAATTCGGTTACATTTCCGGGCATGAAAATGTCAAGTGTTTTTCCTTGTTCGAGCTAATAAGTTTATAGCTTGCCACTTAGCTGGGATATGTTAATTTGCTCTTGAAAAAATGGACTATGAGGATTTTGATTTGAGCTCTTGTTAAGAGTTGTTTCATATTGCTGAAATTAACTTCAATTTCTTGTTCCTTTTTAATGTAATGTTGAACATTTGTTCAATTGATTTGGACTTTCAAGATATAAATTTAAACATCAACCCTAAGATCTCTAATCCAAATGTAAAAGTCATCATAAGGATATCATTTTTGGGCTAAATACAATCATTGTATTACTATGGTAGGTAGTTAATCATACCAACTAACTTGTTAAAACAAGTGCACCAAGAAGGATCGACAAAACAGATGGATTACTGGGTTCAAACTAAATTAGCTCTAATATGATGTTAAACTCGACTCTACTCAAAATCTTAAGATGATAAGTGAATGACCTCACTTGTATATCAAGCGAATATCAAGCGACATTGGACATGACATTTTCTTAAGTGTCATACGTTAACATAACTTTATTATAAGATTATTGCTGATATTTCATGTATAATTAATTTCTTGAGATGAATTAAAAAAAACTTCTTAAAAAATTAACTTATTTTGAGATATTTTATTTATTTATTATAATACCTTCATTTTGAGCAGAAAGGAGCAGAAAAAGCTCAAATTTTGTTCCATATTGCAATAATCATAATTGGTCATCGATACAATCATCATAACCATGTTAATTGCAAGTATACATAGAGATGAAAAATGATATTCTTTGTACAAAATCTTATGAAATATGAACATTACGATGATGACAATACTTGATAAATTATTTTATAAAATAACAAAACATGCGATACTCTAGTAGTTGTATTCGTGATTTTGCAAAAAAAATATTAAGTGAACAAGTAAAATTAATCAAATAAAAACTCATTTCATACATTATTTTGTATAAAATAAATTACGTTAGCAAGTACAATTTCTCGAATAAAAATTGTAACTAATAAATTATTGTTCATGTTTATTAGCCTCAATTGGCTCAACTGAAAAACACAAAGAGATCGTTTATGTTAAAGACAACTACAACTTGGTATAATTAGTAAAATATAATTTTCATTTCTCATTTCAAATAGTTATACTTACACATATACCCTCGCCACCATCCAGAAATAACAATCCCACCTCTTAAGAACACTTTACATACACTTCCAAGCGGCACCAGTAGGAGGGCAGTGCTGGCAATTTCAACACCACTGTATCTCCCAACATGAACTCCGTTGGAAACTCGAATCAGTATTTAGTCCGTTATTAAAATTTTATATAGTATCAGAGCGAGTTTTGATCAATATTTAGTCCAAAAGTAACTCATTTATACTGGAAGTTAAACCCTCCTAACAAGATTGACACATTATTAGTTGATTGACATTCAAGTCTTTTGAGTGATTGAATTTTCTATTAGAGAATGACTTGATGCAACAAAATCGTTTTCTTTTGAGCTCGATTATATATATATATATATATATGATTTTTTAATTAATTATTTATCTTAATATCGTTTAATTTATCCAAATACATGTTGGATCTAGCAGTTTAAATACTTTAAATTTTCTTTAAAATTTCGGATCATTATGGATTATAAGAGATTTATATAATATTAGGCAAAAGGAATACCATTTAAGAATGACTTATCATTACTTTTTTTCTATTGGAGCCCATTAATGTTGGAAAAAGTAATCAAAAGAAATATTTGCTGATGTGAATGAAAAAAAGACGATGTTACATAAAAGACTCACAAAAACATGTCAGGTTAAGTTGTTAATATCACTTTGGATTTCTTTGAAGTTTTGTGTTTGAGCTTAGTTATCGACGGTATGAGATGAGATTTGTGGGATAAAGTTTAAAGTGACTCTTCTTTTTGAAGAGTTAGAAACATTATTACTTCGAGTAAATTGTCCCGTCGCTGATAAAAAAAAAAAACTCAAATTAAGTCTCATGAATTCGAATGCCCTAATAAATTGCCAACTCCAAAATTTAGATTAGTTCAAAAAGTCTATAACCATTTAACCCTTATAAATGAAAAATCCAAAAAGTCGACAACTAATTAATTTCTTATTTAAGTCAATAATATTGACATAAACAATGTAAACCAACTTGAAGTTTAGGTATCCCGAGCATAGTTGGGTGAAAAACTAGTTTTGTATAAAATAAATTACATGAACAACTATGATTACTCAAATATAAATTGTAACTAATTAATTATTGTTAAGGTTTATTAGCCTCAATTGGCTCAACTGAAGAACACAAAGAAATCATTTACTTTAATGACAACTGCAAGTTGGAATAATTAGATTAAATACCTCATCCGTCTCAAAATGAGTGTCATCCTTTCTATTTTGAGAAAAATTAAGGAGAAGTTAGTCATTGTGGTATGTTTACTATTGTATCTTTATGATCATGCGGTGAGAGATTCTAACTAGCTTTTTATAAGAGTATTATTGACAATTTATGCATAACTAACTTACTAAAAAAGGAAACAAGAGACTTATTTTGGGACAAAAATAAAATTAAAATAAGACACTTATTTTGGCACGGAGAGTATAATTTTCAATTCTCATTTCAAATATTCCAGGTCAAATTTACACATATACCCTCGCCACCATCCAAGAATATCAATCCCGCCTCTTAAAAACGCTTCAAATACACTTCCAAGCGGCACCGGTAGGAGGGCAGTGCTGGCAATTTCAACGTACCGGTAAATATTTTAGGGCGGCTTGTCCATACTGTTCGTCACCACTGAACCTCTCAGCATGAACTCCATAGCTGTAGCTCCTCTCGACAAGCCAATTCGCAGCGCTTCCCACTCCATCTTCCAGTGTCGCAGAATCGCCAGTCCCAAATTTGGTCGAATTCGGCTTTCTTCGCCTTCAATCGGATCGTCCGAGCAAAAATGTTTCAGAAAATTCTCGTCGCCGAGTTATCTGAGAATTCGGCGAGGCTCGACTGAGTCCGGAAAATTTGCCCTCTCGTCTCGGTTTAGAGTTCGGTTTTCGTCCGAGAATGCCCAATTTGGTTCGTCTGCGGAGAAAAATGAGCTGGAGAGACCGAGCTTCACCGAGTTCATCACCTCGGAGAGAGTCAAAGTGGTGGCGATGCTGGCTCTGGCGCTGTCCCTTTGCAATGCCGATCGAGTTGTGATGTCTGTGGCGATTGTGCCATTGTCGCTTTCTAATGGCTGGAGTCGATCTTTTGGCGGTATCGTTCAGGTTGTTTCAGCTCTCTCTCTATATCTTTGATCTCTTATGTTTTGTAAAATTCAAGCTTCTTTTAGCAATTCGAAGATATATGTGAATTGAGATTTTTTTTTCTGCTCAGTTTCTTGGTAGAAAGTGTAATTTGGTAGTGTTGGTTTGTGGAAATTATTTAGTTAATGCTTGCAAGTTGTGTTTCAACCAGCCAAGACTAGAGTTATTGTTTGTCTAAATTTTCGATTTCGGAGAAGTTTTAAGATAAAAGGAGTCAATGCATGTTTATATTTCCTTGAACATCCAATCTGAATTCATACCATATCGAATAGGTTTGATGATTGACATAGAAAATAGTTGCTCTTGAAATTTAATTTATGCCAATATAATGCTATTTGTGGCTTTTTAACTTGCTAGTATCTGTTAATTGGCAGTCATCTTTTCTTTGGGGATACTTGATTTCACCAATAGCTGGAGGGACCTTAGTAGATATTTATGGTGGCAAGATAGTTATGGCATGGG
Source organism: Pelargonium cotyledonis (assembly GCA_036897625.1). NCBI lineage: Eukaryota > Viridiplantae > Streptophyta > Magnoliopsida > Geraniales > Geraniaceae > Pelargonium > Pelargonium cotyledonis. Next base: position 24,056 of record JAYMTA010000408.1, on the reverse strand, counting down.
GAGTAGCTCTGTGGTCGCTGGCTACTTTTCTTACTCCTTGGGCTGCAGAAACTAACTTGTGGGCTCTGCTTGCCATGCGAGCCTTGCTTGGTATGGCAGAAGGTGTTGCTCTTCCCTGTATGAACAACATGGTGGCAAGGTAATGGTGATGTACTAGCCTCCTTACAATTGATCAGTATAGAGTTAAATACTAAACACTGTTCAAACCTTTCTTTTAGATGGTTTCCTCAAACAGAACGAGCTAGGGCTGTTGGGCTTGCAATGGCTGGATTTCAACTTGGAAGTGCAATAGGACTAATGCTTTCTCCAATTCTCATGTCACAAGCTGGTGTATTTGGACCATTTGTAATATTCGGTTTATCAGGATTTCTTTGGGTTTTGGTTTGGATATCTGCAACATCAAGTACACCTGACCAAAGCCCTCAAATATCAAAATATGAACTGGAGTACATACAGGACAAGAAGCAGAAAACTTTTGTTTCGGAGACTAAGTCCAAGACAAATGGAGCGATCCCTCCTTTCAGGCGCTTGCTTTCTAGAATGCCAACATGGTCCTTAATTGTTGCAAATTCCATGCACAGCTGGGTAATGCAAAAGATCTTTCCTTGGTTAATTTTGAAATTTATTTCCATGGCGCGGTATTTTCTGGCTTACAATGAAAATTGGGGTTTTTCTTTATTTGACCGTGCAAAGAAGTTACTTTGTCGCTAAACAAAGTTCGTAAACTGTAAATGATTTGTTCATCTCTTTTATGTGCAGGGATTTTTTGTTATTCTTTCATGGATGCCCATTTACTTTAACACAGTAAGGCCTACTTGCTTAATTAGAAATCCTTAAGTTTTCTTTTCATAACGTGCGTGCTCATAGTTAAATGAATACTACTCTACTACAGATTTACCATGTTGACCTCAGACAAGCAGCATGGTTTAGTGCTGTTCCATGGAGCGTGATGGCAATAGTAGGATACCTTGCAGGCTTGTGGTCAGATGTGTTGATACGGAATGGTGCAAGTGTCACTATGACTCGGAAAATCATGCAGGTATGGATTATCTATATAATCAAATTGATTCTGCACTGCAAGGGTCATTTCTTACACGTAAGCATTCTTCAGAAAAAAGAAATAAATTTGACAGACAAAACCTAAATATGGGTACGTGTTCTTAGTGATAGTGCCTTTAAATTACATTACTTGTGGATCATACACATTTTAATATTATATGTAGTTTAGGAAATTTCCACCTACTGTTTCTGCTTGTGTCAAACTTTTTTTCCCCATCCTTACAAGTTAGCATTCTGCTTGTTTTTTGAAACGATTACGCTGTAGATTTTCACTACATGTTGAATTTGCATCTAATGTGCTTCTTCTTCGCAGTCCATTGGCTTTATTGGCGCCGGTACTGCTCTAATTGGTCTCACTGCTGCAAAAAGTCCAGCAATTGCGTCTGCATGGCTTACATTAGCTGTTGGACTGAAATCTTTCAGTCATTCTGGTTTCCTTGTGAACCTTCAGGTTGGATTAATTTGGAAGTAGGGAGAGAAGAATTAAATTTTTTTTGTTGCTTTAACTCAATTTTATCTTGAACAATTCATTTTGATGTTACCAGGAAATTGCTCCACAATATTCCGGTGTTTTACATGGTAATTGTGATTTATTTCTTATAAACTCATATTGATATAGTAACTTGTCATTTGGCTTTCGCTATATGAAGTTATTAAATTCTATTATTGGGATACAAATAATGACTTGAGCTTCCACTAAAAGGTCAACCTTGGTTTCACTTAATGTAGCTCATTAATCTCTTATATTTTCAGTGTGAGACTTTAATCACCACTTCAACAAAACTCACCCTCGACTTCACTAAAATTATCATAGAAGGTGGGGTTTTGAACATGCTTTGGTGCCTGTTGACAAATCTCAGCTTACATCATGGAAATGAAGTTGCTCCAACCATTATAGGTTTCTTCTTGAAAAAATTAGCACTAGAAACAAGTATAAGTCGTACATCATCATTGAGCTGCAAGATTTACATCTTAAATTTGTTGAGGGAACAGAGGGCTCGCTTGTCTTTATATTGAAGAAGCTGTTTGTGATGACTAAACTTTTATTTCTGATTACAGGTATGTCGAACACTGCTGGAACCTTGGCTGCTATAATAGGAACAGTTGGAGCTGGCTTCTTTGTTGAATTAGTGGGCTCTTTCCGAGGCTTTCTGCTGCTTACTTCACTGTTATACTTCCTCTCTGCTATCTTCTATAACATCTTTTCTACTGGAGAGAGGGTGAATTTTGACGACGGTCAGTTTAAATTTCTGGTTTCATGATTACTTAAACTTGCTATACCACTACAACAAGATAATGATATAATAATCACAAGTGATTATGAGTTTTATACTTGGCTTTTCTACATTATTTTGAGAAGAATTTTTTGTACAAATCAACACAGGCTGAACAAAATCCGAGATTTTATTGAGTGCTTTCTTTAGAATTGTATTTAATAGAGTACCTTGTCTTATCTCTTTGTTTTCTGTTGCCAACTAATCAGTTTTTTTTATTCACTCACCTTCTTAACACTAAATTGAACTTTTTGTTTGACAGATTCTAAATGAGATAATTGGACTACCTGACAAAAGCTTCATTAGTTGACGATGGATTGTACAGAATCGACACTTGAAACTGAAGAAGCAGACAAACTGAAGAATGGTGGAGAATATTTATTATGTGAATTTCACCTATATAGAGATATAACTTTTTTTCTTTCCTTGTTTTTCATTGATTTCATGTAAAGAACCTGAAATTCGAAGATGTTCTGTAGATGTTTTTACAGTGCCTCATTCTTGAAGAATATGTTTTTCAGGTTCACCGATGAGATCCTGACTGAACTGATATCTTAAGATTTTGCAAGTAGGTATGATATGCTGTACGGTAATCTCTATAGCTGTCTTCTATTATGCCTTTTTAGTTGTATATGTCAACCTTAGAAACTCGTCTTTTTAGCTGTATATGTTAATCTTAGAAACGGGCGTAGCTGTGTAGCTAGCGAGCTTATAATACAAAGCCAATTATGGCTTGCGAAAGAAAATTCAGTTTTGTGGTCAATTAAGGATCTGTAACATGTTTTTGTTTCATTCTATGCCAGAATATTTTAATACAGTATTTTTATTAGTCCAGATATCTTTGGAATAAACTACATATTTGGCCTGACAAAAAGTCAAATGATTAGGTTGTTCAGTTGTTTTCGTTTTGGTAATGACTTGGTTATTTAAATTTAAAATGCTGTTATGGACTTCCACTCAATGAAGAAACCAATGACCAACGGCACTATAGTTGAACTGGTCTTCTGTGCATACAAATATGCCAGCAACAAACTTCACATTAAAGTTAAGAAACATGTATGGTCAGAATTATTTTGCAAGCCATAATCCATTCTACTCTGAAAGATGAAAAAAACATTTAGTCCCCTTATCAACCGCTCAAGCCGAAAGGCTCCAAATACAAGCAAGAAGCATCCCAAAACTCAACCTGTATCCAATTACATAAAGGCTGCGGTCAAGAAAATTGCAGTAGTTTTCAGAGTCTATCGCCTTTGGAGTAGAAAGGGTACCTACAAAGCTGCTACGTCTGATATGAGCGCAAGCGAAAGCCAAGTCAGAGGAATATCCTGTAAGTTAATTTCATTTGTGTTCCATATAGAGGACTTCTATTATACAATTCTCATTTAGTTCCTCAATTTTATTTTCCAACAACCTGCAGTTTCAACGGATGATGGTAAGAGAACAGATGTTTCTACTGAAACCAATAGCAGTAGTTCATCAATATTGAATTACTCTGATCCCTATGGCTCCTTGACTGGACTGATTGGGGGAGGGAATTTCTCTTATGAAGAGATCCGGAAGGCAACTCAAAATTTCTCTCGAGCAAATAAGATTGGGGAAGGCAGTTTTGGGGTTGTATACAAGGGGATGCTCAAGGATGGATCTCTTGTTGCTATAAAACGGGCAAAAAAGGTACTGATTTACTAAGTTGTAGTTATAAGTACTGTTTGAACTTTCATAATCAAAGACAGTTGAGTGTGATTTTTTATTGGTATTTACTTTGTTACAAATTGCAATGTAAATGGAACCGTAATGAGTTTTAGAGGATGGAACTAAAGATATATTGTTTGATAGCCCATTAGTTGCACATGTGACGGTCACTTATTAACAGTCCAATGACGTGAACTTTTGTGACAGAACACGTATGACAAGTACATAGCATCAGAGTTCAAGAATGAGATACTTACCTTGTCAAAGATTGAACATCTTAATTTAGTAAGATTATATGGATACATGGAGCACAGAGAAGATCGGATTATTGCGGTTGAATACGTAGGCAACGGGACGCTTAGGGAACATCTGGCAGGTAAGTTAAAGCACCTTGTATTTACCATTACGAACTGATGTTGTCGTTGATGCAATGGAGGAGATAAGTAATATGATATGAGGAATCTGAGACTGATCTTTCAGTAGCTGTAGCCTAGACATTTGCTCCAAGGTGATAAATGGAACTTGGAAGGCATATAAACTCTTCCCATGTACACCCCGTTGAACAACGTGTTAAATTTTAATAGGAAGCAATGTGATAGAGTGATCATTCTTCAATGCAGGCACACATGGAAATGGGCTTGATATTGCTGAGCGTCTGGACATTGCAATTGATGTCGCTCATGCAGTCACCTATCTTCACATGTACACTGGTACGTATACTATTTCCTATTGAACCAAGGCTATTTAGCTTAAAAATCTTACACTAGGAAGATGCTTATTCTCCTAACATTTTGAGAAATGGAACATTAACAACTCAGAGCAGGATAGTTATAACATTGTACACGATTTTGGATTCTAGAAGCTTTCAAAAACCTGAAGTCTGCTATGTAATAATTGACAGATCATCCAATAATTCACAGAGACATAAAATCATCAAACATTCTCATCACAGAGAAACTTAGGGCCAAAGTTGCGGACTTTGGGTTTGCGCGAATGGCTGCAGAAGATGGGGCTACTCACATTTCAACTCAGGTCAAAGGCACGTCTGGGTACTTGGATCCTGAATACCTCAGGACCTCTCAACTCACTGAAAAGAGTGATGTTTACTCCTTCGGTGTTGTGCTTGTAGAACTTATGACAGGTAGACATCCAATAGAAACAGAAAGACCCGAAAGAGAGAGAGTAACTATACGATGGGTAAGCGCTCTGACTCTAAGCATCCCCATAGAACTTCAATGTTTGTGTTTTATGAAACATATTTAGCTTTAAATGCATTGCAAACCATGCCAACCAAATGGAATTTCGGGCATTCCATATCATCTAGTCTCAACCTTGTGGATAGCGTTGCATGCGAAACATTCATCTATTCACATCTTCCTCTTCATATGATTTGTTCCATTTACACAGAACAACTGTTAGGTGCATATCCTACAATGATACTTCATTTTGCACATTCTTTTCATTATTGGGTACATATGTTCGGAGCAGCATTTGTTAAGAAAATCATATTCTGAGACAACCGTATGTGTTTATACAGGCAATCCAGATGCTAACATCCGGGAAGACGTTTCTTGCCATGGACCCGAGTTTAACGAGGAGTCCAGCATCAAACAAGGCAGTAGAGCAAGTCCTGAAACTGGCTCACCATTGCCTTGCACCTTCAAGACAGTCAAGACCCTCCATGCAGAAATGTGCCGAGCTCTTATGGAAAATCCGCAAGAAGTTTAGAGAAAGAGCTTTCTCTTATCCTAATTCAGATTCTACAGCAAATTTTCCTGAAAGAGATTCAGAGAAATGCAGAGACACACCACTTGGGATCCGAGATGATGAAAACTATAAATTTATCTCTGCATAATTTTTTTGCAATCAAACATTTGTATTTTTATATAAAATAATTCATTAAATTTATTGAACGGATGGAAATGGAAGATCCATCTCTTTATAGATACAGGAGATGGCAACAGTTTCAGCTGCGCTGCAATAGTCAAGTGCTTCTCTCAACCGTACACGTCATTTTCTGACAGGCAAGAAATGACTACCGTTGCATTCAATTCCGTCCATTTTGTTGCCATAGTTGTAGATCACAAATTAACGGTTCAATTTTGATTAAAATTACGAACTTGTTTGGATGTTCAGTTAGTTAAATTGTGAGAAAGTCGTTCATGATGCAAGAAAAGGCGTAGATATTTCAATTTCTACGATCTAATCACTGTCTCGATCAAGCAATTTGAGCGCACCGGGTCTCAAATCTTGTCATGGCCGACACTCGGAGGAAAGTTGAATTAAATATGAGTCCGAAAAGAATCCACAATAAAGTCTGCAAGAAACGAGATTTTTATTATTATCAGCAACGGGATAACAAAGGGAGCGTCATCCTTAACTTCACCCCCACAAATTTCACTCATACCGTCGACAATAAGATTCGAACTTTGAGATTTCAGAGAGAATCCAAAACATATTAACCATTTGACCCAGCATAACGAGATTTGCTAAGGCTATAAGTCAACTAGACAACCAAAAGGAAGCAAAATGAGGTCATAAGGAACAAAATGTTCTTTCTCTAATTCATTAACACTGATTTCACCATGGCAATTCTCACAGTAAAGTAATTTTAAGACACACACTTCAAGTTTTTAAACAGTACGACCTCGTCAGTACTCAATAGTATGTTTGCCCTAACACAAGAACTCAATATCTAAGTCATGCCCTTCAGCTTAAATGTGCTGCTCAAAGATTTAAGCGTTCAAGTTTAACATAAAATATCGTTTAACTTAACGTTTCGTTATCGTCGAATCAAAAGATGTGCAACAATAATAGTATAAAATTTGTGCAAAATCTTTAGCTTAAATGCTTCCACGTGTACCAGCCATCGAAAATCCCAATAAAATAAAATAAAAATTCCAAAAAAGGAAGAGAAAAATACACATACCGATATGAAACGTGCCATGTCCGCCTCTCACTCCACACTTTATCAGTACACACAACACTCAGTCACTTGGCCCCATCTTCTCTCCAATCACGTGAATGCGATCACTTCCATCACAAACTTTTGAGCGTTGCATTTGCATTTACAGAAGAAGAAGAAAGAAACCTCTTCGTCTTCTTCCTCCGTTTCCTTCCTCTGATATTTTCGAGCTACTTTTGTCTGTTTTTCCATTATAAAATATCGTAGCCTTTTCGCATATTCGATTCCACTCTTTCTATAAATATCTTCTCTCTCGCAGTTCAGACCTCTAATTTGAGATCTTTACCGATTTTTCTCTTTACAACTTGAACCTCTGAGCCACTGGCTCACTGTTTCTCTTACCTGATTTGAATTGGAGGCGATTTCGATCTGGTATTGTTCTAATCTCTAATTTCCTGTCATTTTGAATAATTTGTAGACTGTAATATATTTGCCTCTATCTGTATTGCGTATCACAGTTTTTTTTTTTTTTTTTTTTAATTTGATGGAGGAAATTTTGTTTTGGCGTTGTTTGGTTGCTTAGAAACTGAGGATGAGAGAAATGGAAGAACAAAATTTGTCGAAAATTTTGTTTTGTATTGGATTTGGACGATGAGAATCTAATGATTCATCATATATATATATATATATTATGTCAATGTATACACGTGTATGTGTGTCTACTTGGCATACAAATTGTACTGAATCTGTGTTTGTATATGAATCTCATAACTAATTTGACTTTGTTTGGTTTCTAAGGAATCTGGAGAAAATATAAACAATACTTTTTATATATATTTTTTACTGCATGACTTTCAAAAAGGTATTGAAGTATCCTTTGCGTGTAGGTTGGTTTTATTAACTTTAAATTATGTAATATTAGATTTTTTTAAAAAAAAGAAGAAGTAATATTATAAGGTTAAGAGGTCAATTCATTGCTTAATTTTGTTACTACTTTCTGTCAGAATTTGTTTGGAACCTTTTAGCTGGAGATTTATTGGGCTGAAACAAATGTAATTATTGAAGAATTTAGAATATACAGTGTGTTTACAGTTTTGAAATGTCAAGTGCAGGTATGGCAACGAAAGGAAATGGTACTGCTGCAGCTGCCAAAGTTGCAGCAGTTGCACATCCAATGGCTGAGGAGCCAATGGAAATTGCGGAGAACATCAATTACCATGCACAATACAGTCCACATTTCTCTGCTTTCAAGTTTGAGCCAGAGCAGGCATACTATGCAACAGCTGAGAGTGTTCGCGATCGTCTGATAAAAGTCAGCTCACTTCTGAACTTCTAAGTACTATTGTTGAAATATTTGTTTGGTAAAAGTTTATGTTTTGACCTTTTATGATATGTGTATTCATAATACTGATTACTGAATGTTATGTGTGTAATTCTGTTTCAAATTCTATTGTGTTGTGTATAAATTTGTACGTAGTTTCCATGTTCGATGTTTCTTATTAAGACCTACAATATGATGCGTTATTCTTGAAAGCAATACAAATATGGTGATTCTGTCAATCAGTTGCTGGTTGCTACTGGTCAACTCAGATGGAGATGTGCATATTATCATTTTTGCTGCTAGTAAATTAAGTATAGACCTAATGGGTTGACTATAACAGCTTGCCTCTTTTGTTAACACTTTGCAGCAATGGAATGAGACCTACCTTCACTATCACAAAGTTGATCCAAAGCAAACATATTACTTATCAATGGAGTACCTTCAAGGGCGAGCTCTGACTAATGCAATTGGGAACCTTACCATTCAAGATCCATATGCTGATGCTCTAAATAAGTTGGGACATGAGCTTGAGGAAATCATTGAACAGGTAATATAGTATTTTATGACTTTTTGTATGAAATATATATGTATATATGTATATGCATATCCGTTTTCACAGCCTTCATACATGTAATTATTTCAACACCCATACATGTAATTGTTTCAACACCCTGCGTCGTCAATACTCTCTCATAGGTGCTGTGTAATTTCTAGTTCAAACAGTTATCTTCACCATGATAGTGTACTTTGTCCAACAGTGATAGGCATCCCATCCCATCATATTTTAGGGGCTCTAAGAATCAAAACACTACAAAAATGTGTTCCTGTTGTTCTTTGTGTAAATTGATTCTTATTATAATTGCTTCATTTGAATTTCTTACACTCTCACCAAGGTGGCATTACCCTGCTATATTATGGATATGTCATTAATCATTTGTAAACAGGGCATTTTAGTAAACTTTACTTTGACTGCATGTTCCGTATTCGAATGCATCATTCTGTCACTGAGGAAGCATTATATTAGTTTGCATTCCTTGGTTAAGATGAACTTCGATACAAGCCTGTCAACATGCAGAATGTTGATGATTATTCTGAATGGATATTTGTAGGAAAAAGATGCAGCATTAGGAAATGGTGGTCTGGGTAGACTTGCTTCATGTTTCCTAGATTCCATGGCAACATTAAATTTGCCTGCCTGGGGTTATGGTTTGAGGTATCGATATGGGCTTTTTAAGCAGCGGATCTCCAAGGAAGGACAAGAAGAAAGTGCTGAAGATTGGCTTGAGGTTTGATATCACTTACAAAAACTCCGGATATTTTCTTTATCATGAAATCTTGCTGATGCTTTATCCTTTTTCATGGAAATTATGCAGAAATTTAGTCCTTGGGAAATTGTAAGACATGATGTTGTCTTCCCTGTTAAATTCTTTGGTCATGTTAAGGTTCATCCCGATGGATCGTAAGTGTTACTACAAGACTTTGCTTCTATGTTGACTTTAATTATTTGTACAGTAAATATATTCGAGTAAAAAAAAAAACATAAAGTACATATTTTTTTATTTCATCTCTAAAAATCACATGGAACTTAGATCGTTTTAGGTATACTTGTTTATCAATTGATGTCAACTATCTGAATATATTACAGCCGGGAATGGGTTGAAGGTGAGGCTTTCCAAGCATTAGCTTATGATGTGCCAATTCCAGGATACAAAACTAAGAATACAAATAGTCTTCGATTGTGGGAAGCAAAAGCCTGTGCCATGGATTTCAATCTTTTTCAGTTCAATGATGGACAATATGAATCAGCTGCACAGCTTCACTCTCGAGCTCAACAGGTATGTTAATTGACTTACACTGTATTACTGTTGCTGTACATTATAGAAATGTAGTTACATTCTGGAGGATGTTGCCTTTCTTTTTGCACACATCAAGATTTCCAGTTTAAGACTTGAACGTAATACTTTGGAGACTAGAGTACTTCAAGGGTCTGCCTAAAACAACAAGTGCTCTAGCTCCATTCTTATATATGCACTGACCCTCTCCAGACCCCACATCCGTGAAGCCTTGTGTGCTCAGCCACCCTTCTTTGTAGAATATGCCATTAATTTTGAAAACATGTCTGTTCTTGTAGATTTGTGCTGTTCTATATCCTGGAGATGCCACAGAAAATGGAAAACTATTACGGCTGAAGCAGCAATTCTTTCTCTGCAGTGCATCACTTCAGGTTGGTTTGTTTATCTTCCATCTTTCTTTCTTGCATTCCTGTCACCCCTTGTGATGCAACTGTTATGCACCCCTGTCATTGTCATAACATCAGAATTCCACATTATTATATGGATACTTCATTTTTGTACAGGTAATTTTTGTAAATAACCAAAATAGATTTTGGAAGTAATACAACATTTCTTGTATTTATATATTTCTTAGATAATTATGTCAATTCTTGACAAAGGTCATGAGTATGCTTAATGTTAGCTGCATTGCTTCCAAAAGTACAACTGTATGGCTTCCTTGCAGATTTCTTGTGGTTATTTACTAAATTTCATGTATAGCTGTTAGCTAAAACGTTGGACCTAATCATGCACCCTATTACAGGACATTATTTTCAGATTTAAGGAGAGGAGAAATGGGGAGGGTTCATGGAAATGGTCTGATTTCCCCACCAAGGTTGCTGTCCAACTGAACGATACCCATCCCACTCTTGCAATTCCAGAGTTGATGCGTTTACTTATGGATGAGGAAGGGCTAGGATGGGACGAGGCATGGGAAATTACAACAAAGTGAGCTATTTAAATTTGGTTGGTTAAACACATATATTTGCTGTTGTTGTAGCACAGTCCTCTCTTTTGTTGCATTTCTTTAGGCATGTTTGTGGTGCACACTGCACAGTTATGTTAGGAGCTAATGAATAGTGAATTTGAATGAACCAGGACAATTGCATATACAAATCACACAGTCCTACCTGAAGCACTTGAGAAATGGTCACAAGTTGTAATGCGGAAGCTTCTTCCTCGCCATATGGAAATCATTGAGGAAATTGATAAGCGGGTACATTAATAACCCTTCTTTTATTTTATTTTGGTGTAAATGTACATGTAATATTATAATGTTAGTGGAAAGATAGTTAATTACCTGTTTTTTGTTCCATTCTATATGCAATAATAGTATTAACAGATGTAGAAATTTTATGTTACAGTTCTCTGATATGATACGTAGTACACGAAAGGATCTAGAGAGCAAGCTTGCTGGCATGTGCATCTTGGATAACAATCCCCAAAAGCCTGTTGTGCGGATGGCAAACTTATGTGTGGTGTCTGGACATACGGTAAGAGGTCAATTGCTGGAAGCTACCAACCAGAGTATCTATTTAGCTCATTTTTGGTTATATACCCTTCTGCTTTTCATCAACTGGGATCTCTTGGTCTACACACACACTTATGTTGCTTCTTAGCCTTTTCTCCTCAAGTCTTCTCTTTTTCTGTTCTTTATTCTCTGAGGTTGATTTGTGACCATAATATTGCTTCCTTAGTTTGTTCCGTCTGGTTTTCTCTTTAACTTGTGGTTGGTCATAACTTTGCAGGTAAATGGAGTTGCCCAGTTACACAGTGATATCTTAAAAGATGAGCTATTTGCAGACTATGTCTCTGTATGGCCAACCAAATTTCAGAACAAAACCAATGGCATCACTCCTCGCCGATGGCTCAAATTCTGCAGCCCTGAGCTAAGCAATATAATCAGCAAATGGTTGAAAACTGATGAATGGATTACCAACCTTGACCTACTTATAGGTCTTCGAAAAGTATGTACCATGCAATTGTTTTCTCCATCATCAGATTGTATATTGTAACTGCATTAAGATTTCATTCATCACTTATTCTTTCTCCAATAGTTTGCTGACAATGCAGAACTCCAAGCTGAATGGGCTTCAGCAAAGATGGCCAATAAGAAGCGTTTGTCAGAATACATATTGCGTGTGACAGGTGTAAGCATTGACCCGAATAGCCTATTCGATATTCAGGTTAAGCGCATCCATGAATATAAGAGACAGCTACTAAATATTTTGGGCACAATCTATAGATACAAGAAGTTGAAGGTAATAAAGTACAAATCTCCCAGAGTGTAAGAGCATTGTATTAATACATTTAGGTATTTTCTTAAAAGTTTAAACTGAACTTTGACAGGAAATGAGCCCTGAAGAGAGGAAGAAAACAGTTCCCCGGACTGTCATGATTGGAGGAAAGGCCTTTGCAACATATACTAATGCTAAAAGAATAGTCAAACTGGTGGATGACGTTGGTTCGGTTGTCAACACTGATCCTGAAGTAAATAGCTATTTGAAGGTAAATGAAATTATAGTTTACGTTGGCTTAAGATAATGCTTGATTCTTGGATTTACTTTCCTCGAAGCAAGTCCATACGATAGTATTTTATTTATATTTATTTAAAGTATTAGTTTTACTGCGACTTACGAGCTGTTAATTGGTGAAACTTTCAGGTAGTTTTTGTTCCAAACTACAATGTATCAGTGGCAGAGGTGCTTATTCCAGGAAGCGAACTATCACAGCATATCAGTACTGCAGGGATGGAGGCAAGTGGAACGAGCAACATGAAATTTGCACTCAATGGTTGCCTCATTATAGGGACATTGGATGGGGCTAATGTTGAAATCAGAGAAGAAGTTGGGGAAGAGAATTTCTTTCTCTTTGGTGCGACAGCAGATGAGGTCCCTAAGCTGCGCAAGGATAGAGAGAATGGGCTGGTATGAAATCATCGCAAATAAACATTTTGGACGTCTAAATTCCCGAATTTAGTTCCTTGAGCTAGCATAACATCTTCGTCTGGTTTTGCTGTTGATCACGCAGTTCAAGCCAGACCCTCGATTCGAAGTGGCAAAACAGTTCATAAGAAGTGGAGCATTTGGAAGCTATGACTACAACCCACTCCTCGATTCTTTGGAAGGGAACTCTGGTTACGGTCGCGGTGATTACTTTCTCGTTGGCTATGACTTCGCAGGCTACATGGATGCTCAAGCAAAAGTAGATGAAGCTTACAAGTAAGTGATTCACACACTATGTGAAAGATCAAATAAAACATGTGTGACCTCAATGATGAGTCTTTGTCTGAACTATCCCAGTAGAGCTGTCAATTAGGACCTGAATGTGTGGGCACCCGAAATCAGACATGCATTTTTGCGGGGTAGGGTTTGTTAGGTAAAGTGTAAATTGGATCAGACAACCTGCATAAGGGTCGAGTTAGGTCTTTTCAACTCAAACCCTTAGAAATCCAACCCGAAATACAGATTGCCAGATCTGTATCCCAACTCTCCACAACCCAACTCATATTATACGATCCTGCATATTATAGTCTCATAGACCGAGAGAATCGGCTCCACACGGCGCCCCAAACTCCTGCATCCGGAGGGAGGGGTCAGCCTTATCCTTGGGCTTCAAGCACAATAAACACAACTTAGGGCAACGAGATTATACTTGTATCATGAAAATAAGCATTCGAATAACAAGTATAGGATTATGTTGACGAAGATCACCCATAAGGCGCCTAGGGGAAAACATTGTTTCGGTTTGTAACAATATAGTTTGTAAAAGTATCCCTCTACAAGAAATGAGCCTAACACATAATATTTGACAACCCTGTTAAATTATGTCAGTTTCCCTTACAAGTCGCAATGTTGCTTTCTTGCAGGGATCAGAAAAAGTGGCTGAAAATGTCCATACTAAGCACAGCCGGGAGTGGCAAATTCAGCAGCGATCGGACCATTGCGCAGTACGCCAAAGATATCTGGAACATAAAGGAGTGTCGTGTGCCGTAAGTCTGAAATATGCAAACCTGAGTTCAATATTTATATTATCTACGGTGTTATAAGGTAGGAGGAATAAAAGTTAGCATCACACGTATGCCACAAATGTCCATATCGTTTTTCACCGGCCACAGTTCAGATGCATTGTTCTTTCGCATCGCTATGTCTAGCTGTTCCGTTTTATTTCAAACATTTGTTCTATCAAACAATTTGTTCCATTTTATATATATATATATATATCCTTACGTATGTTTACATTTGAGAATTACATTATACAGGTTAAATAACCGGTATCAGTATCAATTGTTCATTATGAAGGATTTTCAAGAATGAAGCTTGAGAATCTCTCGTCCAAAGGGAGCTTTGTTAGACACAACAACAACTGAGTACCAAAGTAATGGCCTAAAATGTGAGAATGGATCCCACACAACACCAAAAACTCTCAATTCAAAGAGAGGAGTCAGTTTTATCTATAAGCATCAAACACAACAGTATACATTGGGTGTGGATGTCACGAATTGAGAAAACTGAAACTGTCACCCCCAAACTCACAAACTCAATCCCGAAGAGACGGATCAACCTTATCCCTAACTCAATCCCTAAGAGACGGATCAATCTTAGAAAAATGTTAAATGTTCCAAATACAGTATAAATTGACGTGGCAGTTTATTTGGCACGTGTATTTTTTTATCTTTTTGTGTTTAAAATTAAGTTTCGACAAATAATAATCCGACATATATGATATCATCACCCTCTCATAAAATTTTGGCGCGGGGCGCTCGGTTTATAAAATATATTGTACACGTGGTGTGTTATGATTAGGCCAAGTCATTGATGAGATAGTTGATGTGTCATATCTCATTAGTTGACACATTATTTTGTACAAATAATTTTGTACAACTTTCGGGACATGTAGCATTGCTCTCAACCTCATCCCTATACACAAATTATAATACAGGCCGAAGAGAAAAATCAATCCAGTGATTGGGGTACTTTTCGATCATTACAAGAAGAAAGCAACAGAGTATCTTGTAATCATGTTATTGTAAACAGCAATCACAAGCACAACATATGAAGCAATAGCTGACTCATTTTCAAACCAGCAAAAATTTCAAAACATCCATACACGCAAGGTTCCCTAATATAAATTGTCTACTACAAAGAGACTCAAAAGCCAACACCAGTTCCTTAAAACCCAGCTAGGCACAAAGAATTCATAAGGCCCTCTCCTTCAGGACGAAGGAGATGCGGACCTAGGAGTGACAGACCTAGACACGGATCTTGAACTTGGAGTTGCACTTGGGCTCCTCGATGAGTAGCTATCGCTTGACACACTTCTCTTTGAGCTCCTTGCTCTCGGGGACATGCTTCGGGAGTAGCTCCGCCTTGGTCGCCTAGGCGAGACACTAGGCAAGCAGCTCCTCCTAGAGCTCATCCTCTTTGGCCTGGGAGAGACACTGCGAGAATAGCTCCTCCTCCACCTCCGCCTTGACCTTGGTGAAATGCTTCGGGAAATGGAACAGGAGACAGAGCGGTAGTAACGCCTCCCTCTGTAGTATCGGTCATCGGGAGAGTAGTGCCTGGATCCATATGGAGAGAATGATCGGTCAAGCCTTCTCACAGACGGTGACCTACTATATGGAGAGTATGATCTGTGACGTCCATCATAAGGAGAGTATGATCTGCGCCGGCTGTGGTAAGGAGAGTAAGATCTGCTCCGATCTCCTTCGGATGAGTAGTGAGGTGAGCGACTCCTACTTCTTCGGTAAGGAGAGTAGCTGGGAGATCGGCGGGATGAGTAACTGGGAGATCGACGGTGCACTACAACAACAAGCAATGAATGTTTTAGATAACATAAAACGGATAATAAAGTGAAAACCGAAAGCCATTAGGCAACGCATTACACATTGAATGAGAAAATCATCTTACCGCGAACTGTTCTCAGCCCAAGATATCTTCCGGGAGTAGGAGTTCGACCTCTCCGCCTTCTAGCCTGCAAGAGAGCAACAAATAAGATCACGGAATTGAAAGGAAACATAGATATGAGATAGTCAGCGAGTAGAATGGGTTTAGCAAGCAACTGCACGACATAAGAGAAACAGCGAAAAGCAAAAATGCTAAAGGAGAAGAGAGAAATGTAGGGCATACAACCCTAACAGTCTGATACTTGATGTATTTGATTTGTATGATGAGTTGTAATTTGATGGAGAGCTGCTACACACAGCCAACCTGTTGCCACAGAAACTTCAAGCGAAAAGAAGCAACAACTTTCAATTTCGATGAAACTAATAATATATAGGAAACCATTCTGAAAATTCGGATAACGTCTCCGGAGGAAACAAGAAGCCAATTTTTGAAACAAGATAATCAACATAATAGAACTGTACCTTCTCTACTGTAATGACACGGCCCTCCAGAACTGAGCGGTTCAAGTACTTGACACAACGTTCAGCCTCCTCAAGGTTGGACATTGTAACAAACCCAAAACCTCGAGACTCTCTTGTCCATGGATCAACCACAAGATGAACATCCACCACCTATTAAGGTCAAGTCGAACTATTAAGAACACATAATAGTAACAGAAACAATCAAGGCAACTTATAGAAGTGGTGGCTTAAGTTCCACAGTTGAAAAGTAGAAAACAAATGAGCTATATATAGAGGTGCAAGTGCTCAAGCCATAATGTGTAGCCCAAATTTGGAAATTAACACAACCTCGTGACCATGTTCATTTTTCAGAAGAAAAAAAAATGTTTAGTCAAGTGTGGAATATTAAGTGCCCCAATGAAGTTTACCCACAACCCCATAAATTACAAAAAAAAAAAAAAAATAAAAAGACTATATCCCAGTATAGCCCAATTCACTTTAGGTAATATACAATTATTGAATGGCTATCTGATATAAAAACAACAAAGCCCTAAGATCATAGAGTGACTCTCATAAACAATTAAGCCATTTTCCCAAACAATATTGGTGACTACACATAATATTATGAGGAAATTAATTCCTGAAAAGAGAAGTACGTATTATAGTCATACCATCCCCTCACTTGAAAAATGCTCCTCAAGATCTCTCTTGGTGATCCGATGAGACAATCCTGTCACATACAAATTATTTCCAGGATTTTCAGCATCAGTTGAATCTCCACTCCTAACATCGAATTCAAACATTGTTAGAGCCATATAACACAATTAAAAAGCAGAAACGGTTACAATTCAGACAATTAACCCCTCACCTAGACCGGCCCCTGGAAAGTGACCTTGACTGTGGTGACAAAGACCTAGAGACAGACCTACTGTATCTCCTGCGTGGGGAAGGAGAGGAGGAATACCTGTGACAGAAAATAGATAAAACAAATAAGCACAACTGTAATTAATAAGCAAATCGTCAAAACTGAAATCAAAAGTACAAAACACACCTTGACCTCTTCGAATACGACATCTGGGATGACATACAAAAAGAATTAGTTAGAAATTACACAAACATGTACATAACAATATTCAGTAACCAAATGACATTATCCTAGAAGTCTTGCGAGCAACCAGGGAATTGTGTCAAAATTTATACAATTACTCATGAAAGTCCATACATAAAATCAACTGACTCCACTGGCACGTCAATAATAAGCACCCAAATGACACTAAATGAAACATTTCTTCAATATAAAGAAACCAATCAAATCAATATATCTCAGGTTCATCTCCACAAACAAAAACTTAAAACAGAGAACCAAAAAGGCATTAAGAAACACAACAACACTTAAGCCACAAAATACAATTCCACTGACATAAATTCAAATTTTGAATACTAAGATACTACAAAAACATAAATTCTCCAAGGCCTCAATCGAGTAATGATAAACCACAAAATCCAAATCCACAGTAGTAAATTCAAATTTCAGACGCTGAGATGCTACAATCACATAATGTTTCCAAGGCCTCAATCTAGTAACTATAATTCAATATTGTTCGAGGATCATTACAATTTAAAATTAAATTATATATACAACTCAATGGTTTGAAATTTTTTATTCAGACGAATATCTTCGATAAATAATAAATTTATCATGTGACATTAATAAATATGGATCTCAGTATTCATATCAAGTTAACTAAAATAATCACACACACAAAAGAATTTCATTCAGAGATCAATCATTCATATATCATAAATCACTTATAACAAGCTTAAGAAACAATCAATCACACAAAAGTTATAGGTTGATTGCGCAGAAAATCAGAACAATCAATCACATAAAAGTTAAAGGTTGATTGCGCAGATAATCAGAAATTCATAACAAATTAGATTCAAACGATCTTAACAAGCACAACAATAAAAAAAACAAAAAACGACTCAAAAACTCAAATTTATTCGAAGAAAAAGAAAAATCGGAAGATAAAAGAAGGAGAGAGATACCGTATGATATGAGCACAAACATCCACGTAAACGACCGATCAGGCAATGCTCGCAACAACAAAAGCTCTCGAAATCTCTCGGTTTCGAGAATGTGCAGTGACGATTATTAGTGGACTTTTATTTTTTTTGGGTTTTGGGATGGTAAGTTATAAAAAACAACTGGCGAAGCGAATGTTACAGAATAGAAGTTTCTGGAGAAGCGGACGCGAGCATTCTATTAAATCGGGCTCAATAAATTTTGATGGTTCATAAACGTATCCGAGTCTGGTACGTCCTCTGTGGTTCGTGCGGTGACAGGTCACTATTTGACACGTCAATGCGTCAGCATTTTCTTTCTTTGGCTGTGTTGAGTTGTACTTTTTTCTGGAAAAAAACTATTTTCAATTCTTTATAATTGTAATTCAAGTAAAGAAATTGATTGATTTAGGATTTATAGAAGTAATTACACATTTGAGTAAATAAGAATTAGAATCTCTAACTTGAGAATTGTGAAATTTTAGATTGTATAACTCAACTGATAAAAAGATCAACCAACATTTAAAAGTTTGTTTTCTTGTCCTAACCATGAAATTTTCAAAGCGAGCCTTCATTAACGGGATAACACCGTTAAGTCGCACTAATTCACATTCGAAGCATGTAGGAACACAAAAGCAGCATAGCTCTCCCTACCAAGTTATTGGGCAAGTTGCATTCCAAAAATATTTACTCATTTTCAAATTCAAACACTTCAAAAATTTCCATTTCAACAATTTGCAACACTGAAATGAAGTTGAAGTAGGCAACCAAACAACAGCTCATATATATGATAATTGGAATTTGCCCTTGAGCACACAAGAAAGTAAGAGCTGCCCAAAATATAAAATGATCCAGAATAAACAGAACCAGAGATATCTCCTACAACTCGAAATGCTTGCAAGTTATGATGGGTGAATTAACCAAACCACTGAGATGGGAGTACCCAACAGCTAAAAGATCTAGTGTACAGATTTGATTGCTGCAACTACTCTGGTTGTGGAGGTTGCTGTGAGGTCCCTGAAGTTGCAGGTTGCTGCGATGATGATGATGATCCCGCGGCTGCAGACTGCTGATAATTTTGGGGAGGAGGCAGTGCAGAATGCTGATAATGTTGCTGCTGAGAAGCGGCCGGTTGGGGCGGCACAGACTGCTGATATTGTTGGTTCGCCTGAGCGGGGATTCCAGAATGATAATGTGGTGCTGAGGGGTACTGCTGATAATGTGGTGGTGGTCGTGGTGGCATGTATCCATATGGTGGATAGAACTGTTGCTGATATTGCCCTTGTGGAGGTGGCGGCGCATTTTGGTAAGCATAATGTGGCACTTGATGCTGCTTATCAGAACTGGCTTTGTTCTCTCCTGAGCCACCAGAGGCGCCATCTTGAGATGGAACAAGAGCACCCATTCTCTGGGGGTCCATGGATGGATAGTACGCTCGATCCTGCTGAGGTGGGGGTGGAATGTTGAAGTAGTGCATCACCGGATGCTGGTCCTGAGTGCCAGGAAGCTGTTGGCTTTGCTGCTGAGATATAACCGCTCTTGGTAGCATCCCACTGTGAGCCACGGCTGCTTGCTGCCTCGCTTCATCTGTGTTTTCCGAGTCTGGCTTGGGAGCCTGAGGCCTACCCCACATCAGCTTCAGCCTAAGACCCTTTATTACCAGTTTATTAGAAAGCTCTTCAGCAGCCTTCTCGGCACCTTCTCTAGTTGTGTAAGTTACAAAAGCACATGCTCGTTGGAGCACCATCCTAACAGATTCGATTTCACCATGGGCATAGAAGTTATCTCTCAGGTCTTGCTCTGTGATCCTTGCATCAAGCCCGCCAACATAGAGAGTTCTAATGCTCTCATCATCAGGGGGGTCCAGGGAGGGCATTTCACCAGCCTTGTTGAGTAGCTTCATTGCAACTGGATCATTCACTCTGCAGAAGTTATAAGAGAAAAATATAAATTAACCCAACTAGTTTACCAATTTAAGCGCACATATCATATTCATTGTGCTTTTTTTTAGTGCAACAGCGCGTTCAAACAGATAGTAATACAGTACATTTAACTATTCAGCACCAGAAAGCTAAAGGAACATATCAAATCTAGTGGGCATTTTGAAGAAATAAGAACGAATCCTTCAGGAAACCAAAGTCACAAACGGAAGTTAATTACACCCTCACATGATGCTTAAAACAATTCAGTTAAAACTGTGTCAGCAATTATATTTCATTAACATGTATGAGTTGCACCATGCTAACAGCATCTGATAACATTCCCGTTATACATTAAAGGTTAATGAAAGAACAACAAATACCCACTATAAGGGTTGAATGAGCAAAAAGTAATGACAAAAACCAAGCTATTTCTCAAACAATATTGTGATTGGCTACACTAATCTTTTAACAGAACTTTGGGATCTTCTAATCAATCTTCCATTTGTATTATCCTCCACTACGTCCTATCTAAAGCTATCTTCTTCACTAAGACTTATGTTATAATGTCTTTTCTTATTACTTCTTTAGGCCTACCCCTACACCAGCTAACCACCTTAAGTTGAATAAGCATATTAACAAGTAATGCAGTGTCAACCAACTAGTGCATTAGAAAATATAAAATAAAACGCGAAATACAATCACAAAACCAAATGGATTGAGGAAAGATCACACACCCATAGTAACGATCTTTGATATTCTGCTGTGACAACTCCCCAGTAACCGGCATCTCATGCCTGTACGGGCACTCAGACCCTCTAGTGCACTCACCGCGAACAAAGAAACTGCAAACATGTGCTCGATTTCTTTTGTAATACGGTGTTGTCCTTTGAAGCTTCAAAATAGTGTCATTTGGGCGTGCTTTCCCATATGAGGATTCATAATCAATACCAGCTCTAGCCTTTATGAAGTAATAAGTATGAATAAGGATAAAGAAATGAAACACATCTATGAAATGACATTTGAGAAGATATATAGAGCACATAGATAGCAGAGCTAAAGCCATCTAATGATAAAAGCATTAGGTTTCTGCCTTAAAACACAGGGCATTCACGGGCTGTAGAAAAAGAACTTTTAGTCAAAATTTTACAATTTAATAATAAACATAACAATTTATAAGTAGCAAATGAGCAACAGATGAAGTGTACTAGAAATAAGACAAGGGAGCCCAACCAAAAAATGGAAGACGGGTTTAATTGAGTAAGAATCAAGGGTGAGTCCATCCATGCTACAAATATAACTTTAACATTTCAAAGAGAGCTGCTCATTTGTAGAGCCAGAAAACAGACAGCATCTACCATGGACATCTAAAGATACCAAATTCAGAGATAATATAAGAATGGCAATTAACATCAAATATCCGGGACACTTGCCTTCTTAACTGGGGGGAGAAGAACAAGAAACACCTACATGATAATGACCAGTTGACCACATCAGACTATTAAAGGCCAAACTAAATTATCCAACCCCAACAATGCAATTAGTGCAGTCCTTAAACCGTAGAGCTAGCAGGTGGGATTTAAATAGATCACAAAGTTCTAAAGTTTAGCACAGGTAGTATTATATATAAAGCCATTTATTTGAATCTGTCACTAAAAACAGAAGAGCAAAACATACCCTGCGATCATGCTCCTCTGCAAAATACTCCCTATTCACGTCACTTTTTGGAATGGAATCGTTGGAATTAATAGAAAGAGCAGTATCTCTAACTTGAACGGGCAATCCATACTCAAGATCCAGAAGGCAGACTTGACAAACATTTTTCAACTTACTGCAAGTCTGGCAAACCTCAGTCTTCTTAAATCTTGCATCACGACCAGGCCGCCACCTAAAAACAGTGAACGGTCGAGTACAGATCTTGCACTCCTTGTCATAATCTGCTTTCGTCTGCAATCGAATGTCCATTTAAAAACACATTCATATAAATCAGCAACAAGAAAATTAATAATCAAGCATTCCGAAAACCATTCAATTGAAAAGCTAATTCAATATAAATGCACTTCAACTCGCTCTCTTGGACAAAGTAAATTAAAACAAATTAACATTATGAAAATATTTAAATCGCAAGGTTATACCATCATACAAAAATTCAAATGGTTCATCCTATTCTATACACATTCTATAGACACTATCTCCTATTGGGGTCAGGATTTCTTTGTCACAAAGCGGTTGCAGTCTCTCAGACCCAACCCTAGTTGATTTAGCTGAGATTCGTTTCGGTAAAATACCGAACTTGAAATTTACACGCTTCAATGTTTATGTCTAACCTTTGGCCTCAGTTTAATTCAAGAACCAGATCGAACACTTTCCACTCAAATGGGAATGGGAATAGTAATAACTAAACGGAACTGAGCTATCCTACTCCAAAAAAATTAATCCAGCCACTTCCCACAACTTCTCTGATCCCTAATTCGAAGAGACTCTGTAACTTTATAGGTTGATCTTGCAATCGAGCAAACAGCACTCAATCAAACCTAATCTATCTCCAATACAAAGCGATTAGTTACAAAGTTTGCAGATGATTCTTCCTTCTAAATCCCAAATTCAGAAGGAACAAAAAAAAAACAAATTTATCCATAATTGTTGAAACAATCGTGACATGACAAACAAGAAAACAAAATGAAGAATTAAAGCATAAATTTGAAGGAACGTTAGTGCACCATTCGAACGTAGGGGTTGTCGCCGAGGCAGGACTCGCATATAATCGGAAAATCGGACCGTTCCCATCCGTCGGCCTCCAGATCTCTCAGCAACCGATGCGCCATCTCGGGAGATTCGGTGCAGACCGAGAAGGAGGCGAAAGATTCGGCAAAGGAGAGACGCCGGAGGATGCTTTTTGGGTGTTGCTAGCGTTTTCTCTTGGGGGATGGAGGAGAGTGCGCGCTGTGCCTAGGGCTGCTTCAAGGAAAGAAAGAGAAATATGTTAGCGATGTGGATATTGTTGTTTCAATTTTCAAATAGGTTATTGGTCTAAAAGTTTCAACAAATTAGTTTTTTAATGTTGCAATCTTAAATTTAAAGGGTGATTATACTCACGCAGTTAAAAAAAAAATTTGATTACTCTCTGAAATTAATTTAAAAATATTTAAATTACTGAAAAATATTATTTCATAAGTATTCATTAAGTTTATTACGACACATGTGCACGATAATAACATTAAAAAAAAACGCACAACATTAATTATTACTTTTCTTAATTTTTCTCAAAACTGATAGAAAGACACTTGTTTTAAAATGGAAATAGTACTAAGGATACATGTTTAGGCAAACTTCTCATTTTTCTAGGCCTAAAATGACTTCGTTGAGAAAATGTGGTGGAAAAGAAAGATAGATAATAGTTAATGCATTTTTTTTTTATCAGCCAACAAATACTCTTTATTAGAAAGGAAGATAAAGAGTACAAAGGGAAAAAGCCATTAGGAGACTTTTGGGGTTCCCAAACATCTCGGAAACCAAATACAATAAATGAAAAAATAAAACCCTAAGAACTAAATCAAAGGATCGTCGGATCTGGGTGAGGCCAAGGAGAAGGCGGCGGCGCAAGAGGTCGGGGCCAGCCGAGGCGGGCTGGGCGTCGACGGAGC
>JAYMTA010000407.1:0-29715 GCA_036897625.1 Pelargonium cotyledonis | reverse complement strand
GAGAGAGGGAGGGAGAGAGGGAGAGAGAGAGAGAGAGAGAGAGAGAGAGAGAGAAAGGAAGCAGGGGTTGTGTTCGAAGCCATCGCGGCCGATAGCCATGGAGGAGTAGCCATCGTCGTTGAAGCTCAAAGCCACCAGAGTCGCTGGATCTACTTCAGTCCTCCGCCATTGCTGGATCTGCTCTAGTCGCCGGAATGAGAGAGGGATCATGAGGTAGAAGATGAAGATAATGGCAATTTGGCCATTTTTAAAGAATAATCAACATCTGTCATGCACGTGACCTCTTTTTGACGGTTTTCGTCCATTTTCATGGACTAAAAGAGCTCAAGAAACTACGGGACACTACAAAGTTACAAAAAAAAAAAAACATTAGGGCAAGCCATTGCAAAAAGTGTCAAGTATAGGGCACTAAACTGCAATTACTCCTTTTATTTTTAGTCGTCGGAAAACTCATAATGCCGCTGGAAAACTCATAAATGTCACCAAAAAATTCATAGATGTTCTTTATAGTAAAGGGAGGAGAAAGAAGACTTAATTAAAGAAATAAGGGCAAAATAGTAAAATCATGTTTTAAAACTTGTTTTCTAATTAAATTTTAACATTGTCAATTATTTTTAACGAATTCCGTTAGTTACTTAACGGAATGTCCTTCGCGAGAACAACAAAACATGAATTTGGACCTGAGCGGAACAAATGTAAGTTTAAAGACCCCAGCAGAACACTTTGGATAGTTTAAGTACCTTTGAGGTACATTTCCCTTTTTTAAATGACAAACATGTGAATGTATTTTTTCTCTTAAAACTATTTCGACTTTTTATTAGCTTATGGTCAATTTGTGGTTGCAAAGTACAATCAAAACACTTCATTGAGATCAACATTTCATTTTAAATCTAAATATTCAGAATAACACAGTGAGCTCTAGATCATCCTTTGTAATATACATTTTGTTATTAATTCTAAGAGAAAAAATCCAATGTGATAACCAAGAAAATCACAAGAAAAAAGAATAAGAAGACAATAAAAAATGAATTTGTGTTGTAGGTATAACCATTTTGATAAGACTTTTGCAAAGTGTGTAAATTATGAAGAATGATTCAATTTAGACAAAAAAAAATTTCATTTCTTTAGATTTTATCTAAATTATAATGAAAACTTATTGATTTACTTAGGTAAATTTTGTTTAACAAATTTTAATTGAATTGCAAGGTTTTTAGGACATGTTGAGTATTAAAAATTTGTAATTATTGCGTTTGTTTAACTTTTTTAAAAGGGCAAGTTTGTAATTAAATATTTTTTTCTTTCCTAATATTAGTTAAATAAATTCAAATTCTCATGAATTGAAATATTACAGTTGATATATTATTTCAATTCCTGCAAATTTTGAATAATTGAAATAATAGAAATCAGTTGATCCCATAAATTGAGTGTTTAAAATTGAATATTCAAATGTAAGGAAAGTAAGTTGTAGTTATTTTAATTAAGTTAAAGAATAAATTAAATGAACGTTTTAGTTTAAATAATATAATTCTTGAAGAAATAGCTGTTCGTTAAATAGATAATAAAATTATATATTTTTATTAGTATATGGTGACTTGACAATATAAAAAATAATTTTTAACATAAAATTATTAAAATTACTATTTTAGTATAAACTCTATTTCAAAATTTTAAACCACATACATTGTAACGACACAAACCGATGTATATATAACCATTTCGATAAGACTTTTGCAAAGTGTGTAAAATATGAACTATGAAAAATTAAAATTTGTTTCAAATTATGCAGATTATGTTTTATAATATTTTCATGTAATATGCAATTTGTTTCTATTTAATCTAAATATTATTGAAAATGTGTTACCGTAAATTTGGATGACAAAATTCTTTAAAAGTAACTGATGCCACCATTAAATTGATCATAAATTAATATTACCATGTTATCATAAACTTTATTTCAAAATTGAAAAAAAAATATCTCATTCAAAATTTGAGACATGCATATATTTCATACATAAATATTCACTAAATGTACAAATAGAAACATTAGCTTTTGCTAAATGTACAAATAGGCCTAATTTGTCAAACTTTATACAAATAAATACATGACCTCTTAATTTTGTACAAATAGGTTTTCAAAACTAACGGTGTTAAAAATTTCCGTTAATATATGTTTAATTATGTGTCAAAGTTGTGTAACAATGTATTAAAAAATTTCAATGAACATATTTAACTTAAATAAATGGTAGGGTTGTGTAACTGGGTCAATCCAAACCGACCCGATAACTTGGCCGATTGATATTCGAATTTTAGTTCGGAAGAAAACACGAATCAAATTAATATTGTACATAATATGTATATATATATCATAGGAAATTTTTATTCGAATAAAATCATAGAGAAAAAAAATGAAAAACTAATGCGAATTGTCGTGAATCAAACTCATTTAGTACGAGTCTCGGTTGATGAAGTCGGATCAATTTGAGACATCAAGTCAATATTTTAATAGAAAGTTACATGTAATAGTATATAATGACGCGAACATAAACTAAACATTTATGACTTTTAATTGCAAGTCACTTTCTATTATTTTGACACATAATTAAACATATATTAACGATTTTTTTTAACACCATTAGTTTTGAAAACCTATTTGTACAAAATTAAGAGTTGATGTATGTATTTGTACAAAGTTTGGCAAAGTATGACTATTTGTACATTTAGTAAAAGTTCATGTATCTATTTGTATAAAGTCTAACAAAGTGGGTCTATTTGTACATTTAATAAAAGTTCATGTATGAAACTTATGCACGTCTCAAGAGAAATCAAATTTCTATAACTAAAAAATGCCAACACAGTCATAAAAGTCTAGTACAGCAACCTTTGGAGACAATAATGGATGGCTGTAGAATTAGCATGGAAATGGAAGTGTTTCAGTTTTACACATCTATCTAAGGTTATAACACGACAAGCTTTTTTCAGCGGCAATCCACAACATACCATTTTATACTCATAACAATAATTTTATCAAATAAAGAACGAAATCAGTGTTTACTAAATCTTACCTCATATCCACCATGAATGAGACCCATAAATTCACTCATACAGTTCCGATGGTAATATGGAGGTCGGAATGTATGCTCAGCGACCAACCACCGGGGAGGAAAAATGACAACATCAAGCAATGCTACACCGGGTTTATCAGTTGGTGCTGTCAAAACTGCATTATCATTCAGACATTCAAATTAGACAAATATATAGGAGATTCACAAATGAACAGCACCATTTCACTAGGAAAGTAAAATCATATGGATTACATTTTACCTACCTGTGTTTATTGATGGATCACTGTGATCGAACAAAACAGTATTGTAAGGGCAGAATTTAGTTAGATCATACTGCAAGCAAACGAGAATTATATACATGTCAAATTGTAATATAAGGTTGCATATCTTGCAGTAGGACAATAATTTTAGGTGTCTGTTAGCTTAACAACTTGATACACGTAAAGAACCAAAAGCATCCCACAAGAACACCACCTTTTGTCCTATATGGTAAAGAATTGGAGTATTTCTATGGTAGTGACACTCACCTTATACGGAACATAATTTCCATGCCAAGCAACCACGTTGAATGGAGAAAAATCTTGTCTAGCTGTAAATAGTTCACCACCAAACTTTTGTACAATAATGTACCCAGGATGGGAATCCTCTTCATACCAGGCAGTAGGAACAAGGAAATGCCTTGGAGCAGCAAGACCATTGGCACCTACAATAAATCAAACAGTTCTACTGAGATAATGAATCAAAATATTCAACAAACTTGTATGTGTTGTATCAACATAACAAAGTCCCAAAGATACAGAGGAGGGACTGGAGAACAAAAAAAAAGGTTCTGCTAGATCATGCTCAACTGAAAATGATGCAAAAGGTACCTATTGGACCGAGATCAGGAAGTTGAAAATGGGTGCCAAATATCTCAGCAACATAACCACGAGATGGTCCATCTGGAAGTTTAACATCAAACCGGAATCCCTGAGGTAAAATGGCAACTTCACCTGGAGAAACTTCCAATCTTCCACATTCAGTTGTGATCCACAGTCCTATAAAAGAACTCAGATTATTAAATACTGTTCCAAAATTCCAGCATGTACACAGAGCGAATGCAGGGATAAAAGTTCAAATTTTAAACTCATAGTAGTTAAAATTTAGCTCTATCTGAAATTTCATTCATAGGTGATATGGATTCAGAAGCCACTTCATAATACCAACAAATACCTTGCAAAACTTCCTGTAGTTAAAATGGAATTTGTGTACCATTCATAACACATTCCATATCAAACACAAATGCACTAAGAATTAATTTTGGCACTTACTTCCTTTTTGAGGGACTATCAAGAAGTCCCCATCTGCATTGCAAAAGGCAGAATTGTCCATTGATTTATTGGCCGTGTACCTGAATAAGAAGAAAGTTAGCATCATCAATTTTAAGTTCTGTTTGAAGGAGTGATAAAGCTACTTTACTGTTTTCAATGCCACTAGTGTAATCTACTTCTAAGAACTTCCTCTACTCTTTTTGCAATGAAGAGAATATTGAAAATACCATAAAAAAAAAAAGAAAAAGAAAATTAGCATCTATGATCTGTAGGGAAACAAATAAAAACCTGCCAATGATGACTACTACCAAATCAGTGAACTAACTATGGAATACCCATTACATGTGAATAGCATATCCATGGCGAAGGGATGAACTGCCAGCCCCACATATTGTATATAAACCATCAATGAAATCAGTTGGTGAATTAGGAATATCTACAGGCTTCCAGCGTAGCTGAGTGGGAGTAGCAGAGGTGGTGGATCGGTCAAATTCACTGACAAGCTTGCCATGACTTGGGACACGAGGTTTGAATGGCTCGTGTGTAACTGACGGCTTAATTCGATATAGCCAACTGCCAAAGGAAAAGAATAATATATCAACAATAATAGTATAGCATATATTAATATATACACCATGATTAATGCCATGTCAGGTTATCGGGATAGTAAATAAAACATACTAAATAGTACATTGCAGCATAGTAATCTACCGAGAAAATTGCTTCAATAAACAAAGTAGCTATGAAACTGGGGATAGAAAGAAAGAAATAGGCTACTTAAAACCACTGTTAAGCTGCAATCCAACAACAATAAGGTGCAGAAGGCAAGATACAAAGAGAACACTCCTATATATACCATGATGGTCATGATTCATGAATAATATAACACAGGTATAAATGATTTATTTTGAATCAAAACCAAAATGGTCCTTTCTCAGATGTCAACTCAAGTAACTATGAAGTACAGGGACAGCAAGATTTATTACTGAAAACAACTCAATCAATCAATAAAAGTTCAAATTCAAATGTTAAGCTAGTCTGAATTCGAAATTAGAAGTTGCAAGTTCCTCAGATTCAACCATGATCCAAAACACTCACTAGCAGTTGGCATCATGGCATGCACAGACACAGATGCCTAAGTTAATGATTTATTTTCAGTCAATCCAAGATACTCCATATGGTCAAATTCAAAGAACAGGATCAATTCCTGAAATTAACTAAGTCAATCAACAAAAATCCAAATTCACACCTTATAAGTTGCATACTCATCATATTCAAGGATGATCCATCCAAAGATGCATGTTCACAAACAGCACACACATTGACATATAAATGACTGATTTTCAATCAATCCAAATGATACTCTGAAGTAAGCAGATGATCAGTAAACGAAGTTTTTTTTTTTTTTTTTTTTTTTTTGAAATCATAACTTCAGTTAACTAAATCAATCTACAAAAAATAAAATTAGAAGTTAAATTTTCATAATTCAGCCATGATTCATCAAATTCGAGCATGATACATCCTCAGATGCATATTCACAAACACCCAGCATGCAACAACAGAGCTCAAACGATACTCTGAAGTGAGCACAGGATCAGTAACTGAAGTCAACTGAGGTCAACTACATCAATCAACAAAAAAAAATCCAAATTCACAGACTAGAAGTTGCATTTTCATCAAATTAAACCATGATCCATCAAATTCGAGCACGATACATCAACAGGCGCATATTCACAAACACCTAGCACGCAACAACAGAGCTCAAATGACACTACGAAGTGAGCACAGAATCAGTAACTGGAGTCAACTAAATCAATCAACAAAAAATCCAAATTCACAAACTAGAACTTGCATTTTCACCAAATCCAACCACGATCCACATCCACAGATGCATATTCACAAACACTTGGCTTGCAACTACACTACAGACCTCAGAGACGAATCTAGCTAAAAAAAAGAAGCTACTCAACCTGCAGAGATTGACGTTGCGAGGGGAGGTGAAGGAGGAGCCGGAGATCTGCTCGGCGTAGAGTCCGAAGGGGCAGACGAGAGGATTGTTCTGTCCCGGAGGTAGAGCTCCGGCGATCGCCTCCGACGAGAAGTGGTTGCCGAACCCCGATTGGTACTCCAAATCGGCCGGAAAATCCGAGTCCTCGATCTTCATGGCCTCGATTTCCATTTTGCGTGTAATGATATGGTCGTTCGTGATCCGATCGAGGCACAGTTATATACGCGAGAGTGGTCGGAGAGCTTGCGTGGCATGTTGATCACTTGGAGGAGACGTACTCGCGTAGCTAGCTCTGAAAGATTCCGATGTAGTACTAGATAATACTATGTCTTTGACACGTGGCTTTTTTCTTAAAAAAATCTCAAGTAAATAATTTACTCGTAGTGTTGCTTTGTCAATATTACCCTTGTTAGTTACAGAAAAATACACTTTCAAGAATTTAATTTTCGAGCTAAGTTCAAGTTTCAACGTGAGAATTTGGGTTTCGGGTTAGAAAACTCTAATTTAGTTCGATTAAAAGTAGCGTGAAACGTAGGTTAGGGGTTCAATTCTGGGGGAGGCGTGCAAGTTCGAGCAAATTCGTAAGATT
This sequence comes from Pelargonium cotyledonis, assembly GCA_036897625.1. NCBI lineage: Eukaryota > Viridiplantae > Streptophyta > Magnoliopsida > Geraniales > Geraniaceae > Pelargonium > Pelargonium cotyledonis. Next base: position 22,746 of record JAYMTA010000407.1, on the reverse strand, counting down.
TTGTTTACGTTTTTTATACATTATATTTTACAAATAATTTTTAGTCATAAATTATTGGTTTTGCACTGAAATTTTTCTAAGATTTAATACAACTATGACATAAAAAAAATATATTTTTTGTTGGAACGGGGAAAAACTTGAAGTTTTTGTTGGTTCAACATGAGAGTTTGGGTTTTGGGTTAGAAAATTCTGATTTAGGTAAATTAAAAATAGTGTGAAACGTAGGTTAGGGGTTTAGATTTAAGGGGGCAGCGTTCAAGTTCGTGCGAATTCGCAAGATTTTGTTTACGTTTTTTTATATATTATATTTGACAAATAATTTTTAGTCATAAATTATTGGTTTTGCACTGAAATATTTCTAAGATTTAATACTACTTTGACATAAAAAAAATATTTTTTTGTTGGAATGAGAAAAAACTTGAAGTTTTTTTATTACAAAATTGTTTAAAGGATTAGACGGGTTAAACACGTTTTTTTTTATTACAAAATTGTTTAAAGGATTAGACGGGTTAAACGAGTTTGACAAAAGCACGACTCAGTTATTAAATAGACCGAGTTAATTGACAACAACACGATTAAGGTGAGTAGAAATAAAAATATACTGATTTCGTGTTGTATTACGTGTCCTGACTCAAATTGTCTATCTAAAGTATCTAAGATCTAAATGAAGCAGCATTTTCAAAACATCATTTCCTAGCCCTAGAAGGCTAGAACCAGAAATTTGGGTCCGAGTTCACGAGCCAACCCGAAAATAAACTGCTTCCGATGAAGTTAATTTGACCGGCAATTTAAAGCATTTTGTCCTCTCGAAATTTAACGTTCGAATCTCATATCGAACGCCGCTAAAAAATATGACATGAAAAAGTCTCGGGCCGGGCTTAACCAGCGGGTCAATGGGTACCCGACAGTGTTCTTTCAATGATTCAAAGCCAATTCCAAACACCCACAACTTAACCTAAAGTCTCTCTCTTTTCTGTATCTTCACGAAACAGCAGCAGCCAGGAAGTTAACTTAGGGAAGCCTTCTTCTTTATTCGCCGGCGCCGGCACCGGCACTGGCTGTCCGGCCTCCCGGCGGCCTCCTTATCATTGCCAGCAATAGCAAGCGCAGCCTCATTTGGTGAACTTCATCAGGTTTGAATTTCAATCTTAGGTCAGCAACAAGTTCTAAATTTGCTGTTGTTGTTCGACTGTAAAATTATCCCTTGTTTAGTTAGGACCTGCACAGTGCACATAGCCGCACACATTATCAATTCCGAGATACATGTACAAAATCAATTCTTTTAATTGTATTATTTGCTCTGTTTTTTATATAACAATGTTGCTGTTGTGAAAAATATTGTAAGTTTCTTGTTTCGTCTGGACAGTGGACAGTATCGGTTTAGAGTTGGTTCGGTGACTAATATCTAAAAGGGACACTTTTTAGTGATTGTGAAATGTGAAGGATAGGATTGTTAGATCAATAGATTAAACTAAACAATTATGAATTGTGATAGATGATCATGTACAACCGAAGCACCACATGCGAGTGAAAATACATCCATTTGTTTTAATTAAATTTCCCCAATAGACCGGACATCATAAGATGTTTTTCTCTATGTTGACCTTAGGGATTGTTTTTTTTTTTTTTTTTTTTGAGTTCTCAAGAAAACTGAATTATGGAATGGTTATGATTCGTGTGTTTTGGAAATTGTAGGAACGAGAGGGTATCAGGTTAAAAGATGACGGAAGGTCACCTAAGTTATGGAAAAACCAAGAATTGCAAGAGGAAGCGTTGCTTGGTGCTTGAGGATGCGTGCGCTTTAATACGGAAGAAAATCCTTAAGAGAATCATCTTAGCTTTGACCAAGCCATCGTATCTTTTAGGACTTGGATCTAAGTATGTGCGGTCGGAGAATCGAAATATGTTGCGCCGATTGCTATGTAGACTTGTGAGGCAACATAATTGGGAGGAGGCTAGTGGCACGCTGAGCATGTTCATGAAAGGGACCTACAAGGACAGGTCTCCTGCAACCAACCGGTTGAAGTTTTCGGTATGAATTCAGATGTCACTTCCCTTGTACTTATGTGTGTATCTTGTCATTAGAATAATTACAATCTTGGTTCATAGTATTGATACATTGAATAACAGGATTCATAACAAAATGCATTGCTTATTTTTAGCTCTCGATGGCAATTGTCAAGCATATAGAAGGTGATCGTATGAATCCGACAAGGATCAAGAACTTTTATGACATCTGGATGCGAAAAATAGGATCAATGAAGCATTTGCCAGTGGAGGTATAACCTTAAAGCAATCTTTCTCTGTTGTTTCTTTTTGAATTTCTTTTCACATGCATGATATCATTGCGTCTTCACATATTAAGTTGCTTTCAGGTTCCTGCATGATTTGCATTGCAATATATGAAATCGAAATAAAAATGATATTTTGTAGTACTAGGTTTCAATTAGTATATGATATTAGTCTATTCTCTCAAATATAATATTATAATAAAAGGGGAAGATAATTATACTAAGAGAATTGGTTAGGCAATGCTTCATATTACTTTGTATTCATTCATTGACTATTGCTTGTTAACCAGGATAGGTTTGTGGTTCATGTGGAGTACGTACTCTTCTGTCTTATACGAGGGAATATTGATGAAGCATATCAAGCTGCTCTATGGTATGATTATTGTTAATAATTTCTTTATACTATCTTGCTTACATGTTAGTTAAAGCAAGGTCGATACGTACAGAATATTTACATTTGCAATACCTTCATATTGTGTTTATGGTGTTATTATTATGCAAGAGAAAAATGTGTTGTTGAAATGGCTTTGGGATTCTATCTTAGTACATCATGAATAGATAAAGTTTACATGGAAGTTTGGTAATATGTATTCATGCTCAAATGAGATGATTTTTGGTTCTTGGATTTTTATCAAAACATTAAGTTTGCTTCAAATTGTGCTGCCTTTTATGCCATAGCTAGAATATTAACTATTTTAAAACCCCTGCATTTTAGAAATTCAAGTAAGTTTTTCCTTTCTGCATTGGAGATATAACCAATTAGTACATAATTATTAGCTCTTGCTGTTCCCTTTGTTAGTAGATTGGACTGACCATTGTGGATGATCGTTTTTATGCTGCTAAAATTTTCCTTTGTTGAACCCCCAACTTGCAGAGGACATTACTCCATGGCCAATATTTTATGAATCAAACTCAATTCTGTTTGCCTTTACACTATATTTAATTGCCTGTCATGATATTTTGCTGTATGCAATATGAAGCTAGGTGGGATGATGTATGCTTTGGTTAATTAATATCTTCATTTAATACATGGGAATAATTAATATCTTGGTTGGTATGTAGTGTTTCCTCGTCTTTGCCTCTGTATTTCTTTTTGCAGTGCTTATATTTCTTCCCTGTAAGTCCTTCCTAATAGGGGAGTTTATTTAGATTCTATGAAAACAGTCATGATTAATATTTCTTTCTTTTTCCTGTTTTTTTCCCCCTTTCAAATATCAGGTTCATGCAGGATAATGAATTTGGGAATGATGCAATGTCAAATATGATTTTGGGCATGACATTCTATGAGTTGTGGTATTCAAATATTCCAAAACAATTGCAGCAAAGTGAACATGATGAGTCTGACTCCCCTACAGGATCTGACACGTCGAGGAGTAGATTAAACAGCCTTGTTGGGTCAATTGAAGATTATAATGCAGTTTGTTCTGGAAAAGCCGACACCTCCATGCAATGTGACTCGGAAACTTCTGTCCGAAATGACAGAAAAACTAATGTAGATGCTGATAATTACCTGCACGCGGAAACACGTATACAGGCCAATGTGTCCCAAGAGAACAAATATACTCCACAGAACTTTCGGCCGCAAGGCTTCGACATGAATTCTGCTGAAAGTACAGGACGTGAAGCGTCATTGTCGGATCGTGGTGATCATATACAGTATGGTTCAGTATTCGCTGCACATGGTAACTTCTTAATTCCCTTTACGTTCTCTCATTATAATAAAGCAGTTAATGTATTTAAAGGCACTAGGCTTCAAGTTCACTATTCATTCATGCAGCACATGGTTGGAGAGTCTGGTCATAAATGTAGAAATATGATCTAAATTCTAAAGAAATGTTCTTTGCTTACCATGTTTGTGCATGTTGAGTTCTCGATTCCCTAAGAAATCATAGAAGTTGTGTTACTTTGGTTGCAAATTATTATTCTTTTCCTCTGAATTCCCATGTTATTCTTGTGCTTTAATCGACCCTTTTCACGCTTGTTATTGAATAATAAACATAACCATAATGTGACGAGATTTGTTTTTGCACCAGAGGGCTTGGATTCGTGGATGTTGCCTATAAAATTGCCGAACCCAACTGAGAATTTTGAGGAGTTCATCCATTTGCAGAAGGAAATGCTTAATGACCGTTATAGGGAAGCAGTGAAGTACTTACAACTTGCTCTTAACTCCACGCCTCCTGTGTTAGCAGCCTTGCTTCCTTTAGTACAGGTAAAATGAAAACTTGTTTCATATATCTTTGTCTGAATATATTGTGGGGTATTGCTCTATAACTTTGACCTTCAGAATGGCGAATTCTATACTTATCAGTTTCACTTCTTAGTTCTATCAATGGAGCAAGCGATTGAAGCATAATAAAACAGTTCATAAAAGTTTTCACCATGTTTTGGAACCCAGTGAGTTCAAGAAGTAGTTCCTTGCTATGCACACAAGTTAATTCATATTCATACAATTTTACTGGGTTAGAGGTCATTGCCATCAAAACTAGAAAGCTCGGCTTCATTGATTAGTATGTTTTAAGATACAATGTTGAATAGGAAGAGAATTGATAGCCAGCTCAGTTGACCTTGGAAGTATCAGTTTTAGTCTGGTTTAGCCCTGTGGTTGTGGCATTTGGACTCAAGTGTTTGACGAAACCAATTATTCATGTAGTGTAAAGATTTATTTTGTTTTAATATAAGTTTATGTACAACCAAAATTGGTAAGAGCATGTCTTAGTTAGGCTTCAAACAAATAGATATAGTTGAGATTTGAAACCATATCAAGGCCTGGGTTACTTTTCTTCTCATTTCCAAATTTGTATAAATGGATTAACTGCAAATATCTATTTATAAATGCTAATTATATCCTGATTCCACTAGTATGATTATTTGTTTTTCAAGCGTAGTTAACTTTCTACTCAAGCTCCTTTCTAATTTAGCTTTTTAATGCCAGTTGCTGCTGATCGGAGACCAAGTGAAAGAGGCCATGAGCTTGCTCGAGAAGTTCCATTCTAGCTCTGGCATAGCACTTCCTAATAGGTACCGATTTCCTTATTAATGTTTTTATTGTTATTTATGAGAAATGGTAACAAAGTGAGAAGGAAAAAAAAATACAAAATAAGAAATGATTATACTTTGTAAATTAGTTGGTTAATTTGACACTCAAACATGATATGAATACTTGTGCAGATTAAGGGCTAGTCTTTTGGAGTTGCATGTAGACCATAGCAACCATGTCGTGCTTTCTACCAGTTTTGAGGATATCTTAAAGAAGGATCCAACATGTGGTCACTCGTTATCAAAGCTTATAATGATGCATAAAAATGGTACATTAGATTCTTGAGACCTTATTCTGTGTTATTTTAACTCTGTATTTTTAGTGACATAGCTATTAGTTCACCTTATAATAAAGGAGCCATGTCTTGGTACGTTCTCCTTCTACAAGCCATTACGATGCATGTTAAGGGTAGTCCGTGTCTCACAATGCTCCCGCTCCCACCATCATGCGGTCTGTCTGGGGAGGGTCTTTTTTATTGTCCTATTCCTATTTTTTTAAAGATTGGGCTTCTGGATGCAAATTCGTGATCCAGTAACCTTACAGTTGCACCATTGCTCACCCTCTTTCATGTTGCATGTACAGACAAATATAACATATGTGAATGCTTATCAATATATATGTAGAGTGGTCAATTTAATTGGGTATTCTTTCGCTACTTACTTTTGATGATATCTTGCAGGATATTACAATCTTGAATCGTTGGTGGGAATGATAGCTCTGCACTTAGATGCTACCTATGCAGAACATGATATATGGAAAGAGTTTGCTTTGTGCTTCATTGGACTTCACCATAATGAAGATGATCAAATGTCGGTATGTCAGAATGGAAGCGAAGAAGGGAAAAACCGTTACTTTTCTTATCATTTCAGTAGGACCCCCAGAGTATTTATTGAAGGAAAATCGGGAAAGAATTGGAGGCTACGCTGCAGATGGTGGTTGACGCGTCACTTCAGCAAGACAATGCTTTCATCAGATATTGCTGCAGGTATTTTCACATGTCCCATACCTATATAGTTTTCTCTGTTGCTGTGCTTGACATGCTGCTTCTAATATAATTTGAAGCTCTGATCTGTTACATTGAAAAGCATTTTGTTGTGTTCAATGTTGAACTAAACTACATCCTCTTCCCCAAAATAAGTGTCTACTTCCTTTTTTTGGTTTGTTATGCATGAATTTCCAATATCCCTGAGACAAGTTAGTAAGAACCTCTTGAGTTTGGTACAACAACAGCATGCGAGGGATAAATGGAATGTTCAATACTTAAGCCTTACAAAAAGGAGAAGTGGATACTGTAACAATTTAGGCAAGCCCTTCAAATCCGTTAATACGTTTATTTTTTGTTGACGTGTCAAATATTTGCTGAATATTAAGTATAGTTAAGTATTTAGTCACACGAGACTCGCGTGCCCAACTTATGGGATTGCATACAGTTAGTTATACTTGTCATGCAACATATTTGAGCAGACAGTCCCAGTCGTGTAAATTCTCTTAGTTTATGTCTTTATTTATACATTTGGCCAAAGTTCACGTCCTAAGAAATGCCTTCTCTTCATAAACATGAATAAGAACCAAGTCTAGAGCTAGCAATTTGGACCCTGACCCATAGATACCCAAAACCCAACTCACATTTTTGCCGTCCTGCATGTTTTCTTTGGCATACCCAAAAATCAACCTGGCCCACACCTATGCGGATCAGGTAGGATTAGGTATTCCCAACCTGAAACCCAAATCGCCAGCACCAAGTCCCTATAAAAACGTTGTGGTTCATAGCATTGTCATCGATTGCATTGTGCAAGCAAGTTGAGCTAAAATGTGTGTTCACCCTCATGGTTGTGCAGGTGATTTGCAGCTCCTGACTTACAAAGCAGCATGTGCAGCCCATATGTATGGTAAAGAGTTGCATTATGTTGTCAAGACAAAGAATTGTTTAGAGAATGAAAATACTGATAGTTGGGACTTGTTAGATTTCTTGAAACCACATATTCAAAACCCCATTAATATTTATTCTAACATTCAACAAAGAACTAAACTATGAGATTTATTCTTGGAAAAAAAGAAAGTGTGTTCCTGTCCCTTTTCTCTCACTGCTGTTTTATCATCGTTTGAGTCTGCAATTTGGATCCGAACTTATACGGATATTTTGTTAATGCACCGATTAGTTTTGGGTCTGACAAATCCCTACTCACCTGCGTGCGTAAAACTTAAAAGTTTGTACATCTAAACATTTGATTTGACTTGCAGCTTGAAACTAGATGCATGTCTGATTTGGGTTAGACCTTTTCAACTTGAAACTTGAAATTATTGATGACGTAACTTAAATCTACTTGTTAGTTAAAACTTGAAATACAGGTTGAACCCAAAACTTCACGCTTTTTAAGATATCATGTTTGAATGACATGACACAATCTAAGACATGTTCACAACAACTAGATATAAAAATAAATAGACCATTCTTACCGTTGAGTAGGATTCGAGTTAGGTAATTGATGCTTTACAGGCTAAAGGGAAGGATAACAGTGCCTTCAGTTTAGTGATTTATGATATTGTAACTCTATTATATCAGCTTGGTAGTATAGAATTTGTTATTTATAGGCGGTCTGCGAACTAGGTGGCTCATGCTTTAGTTAGGTCGTCTAATTTTGTGTCAGACCTTTTAGGTTGGGTGGGGTTCTGTCCCAATCCGGAGGTTCATTTGATTGTTACTAATGATTACGTTTAATTTGTAATAATAATTTTGCGCTAAAAAAACATTTCTTTCTTTTCTTCCGGAGGTGTTAATTTGAAAATATAATTCCTCAGTGTGCTTATTGAGCATGTTAATCATGTCCCAATAACTGTTAATTAACTAATTGTGTGCGTATTCTTGGGAAGTCAAGACGAGCACAATACAATTTATCAAAATATTTTGGAACTTAGACTCAAATATGAAACAATTAGTAAAATTAACGTCTTTAATCTCTAAATACATTGATCTCAGAACATATTGTGTCAAATGTTCATAAATGCACTGTGCCCGCTTCTAATATTTGATTACAACTATTAAACAACTCGTGTTTGCGCAAACTGATGCAACACAAGATCAATTTTCAACACGACACGTAGTTAACTATTGGGCTTTCAGCCCAACCCTAGTTTAGCTTTGTAGCCCAAATTTGATAAATAAATAAAAAAACGCCAAGTCATGACCAGTTCCATTTTAACAGCTGACATTGCTCAACGCTTTGGTCTTCTCTTCTCCAATTTCAAGTTCTGAACCATCTCTCTCTTCACAAGTCCACATTTTGATCAGAAAATTTTCAAAATCCACCATTTTCCCTCTGACCCAGATACCATTTTTACCCGATTTCGATGGCTGCTTACAGAGCAGACGACGATTACGATTACCTCTTCAAAGTGGTCTTGATCGGTGACTCGGGTGTGGGAAAATCCAACCTCTTGTCCAGATTCTCACGCAACGAGTTCAGCCTCGAGTCAAAATCCACCATCGGCGTCGAATTCGCCACCCGAAGCATCCACGTCGATGATAAGATCGTCAAGGCTCAGATTTGGGACACCGCCGGCCAGGAAAGGTTCGTTACTGATCCCATTCAGTTTCAAAAAAAAAAAAAAAGAAGCTCTGTATTTGGTTGTGGAGATGGAGAGAATTTGAAGTTTGGGCTAAACCCTTTTTAGATTTTGTGTTTTGAGGCAGTTGGATTTTGGTTATTTCACTGTGAGTTTTGTTTGGTTGCTGGGAAAACGCTAGAAAGTGGCAGGGTTTTAGTGTGTTCAATTCTGGGATTTACGTTATTCGGTTTACATCCACTATATAATTTAGATATTGCATAGGTTATGTTTTGCACTTGGCTTGTGTTAATAGTTATGGAATTTTGAAGTTTTGATGCACTTGAGTTTTGCTAATTTCACTATGGGTTCTGTTTGGTTGCTGAGAAAACACTAGAAAGTTGCAGGATTGCAGTGTGTTCAGTTCTGGGATTTATGTTATTTGGTTAAACCCTCTATAGAATTTAGATGCTGCATAGGTTTTTGTGTTTGATTGCAAATGGGTTTTCTTTGGCTTGTATGATAAGTTATGGAATTTTGGTGTTTTGATGCACTTGGGTGATGGGTTTGCTAATTTCTATATGTTTTTTGTTTGGTTGGTGGGAAAAAACTAGAAAGTTGCGAGATTTTTGTGTGTTCACTTATGAGATTTACATTTTTAGGTTTAAACCAGCTAAAGGATTTAGATATTACATAGGTTATGTTTTGTTGCAATTGGGTTTTCTTTGGCTTGTGAGACGAGTTATGGAATTTTGATGCTTTGCACTTGGGTTTGCTAATGTCACTTTGGGTTTTGTTTGGTTGCTGGGGAAACGCTAGAAAGTTGCAAGATTTTTGTGTTCTATCTTCTTAGATTATGTTATTTAGTTTATACCCACAAGAATTTAAATATTGTATGGGCTATGTTTTGTTGCAAATGGGTTTTCTTTGGCTTGTGTGATAAGTTATGGGATTTTGATGTTTTGGTGCACTTGAGTTTGATAAGTTCACTACTGTTTTTGTTTGGATGATGAGAAAACGCTAGAAAGTTGCGATATTTTATTGTGTTCAATTCTGGGGTTTATGTTATTCTGTTTAAACCCATTATAGAATGTAGATATTGCATAGGTTATGTTTTGTTGCATATGGGTTTCCTTGTTTGTTTGATCAGTTATGGAATTTTGATTTTGTTGGGGCAATGTCTTAAATAAAGAGAAGTTGAGAAATGCTTTGAATCCATTTCGATATTTGTATCGTAACTTTTTTGATGCAATTGTGTTTTGTGGACTTTATTTTGGGGTTCACTTTCTGGGGAAGTTCGGAAAGTTACTGAATTTGTCAATTTGAGTCCTAGATATGGTGTGCTCAATGCGTTTTATGTTTGGATTTTTAATTTCTAAAATGTTGTTGGAATAGAAAACTAGTAGACATATCATTACATGTCAGTACCTTTCTTATATATTCACCTTCTAGACATTAATTGGATTGAAAAATTGTTTCAAGCTTCTGCTTAGTGTTTATTATAGAAGTATGATTATCTTATTATTGTCTCCTTGATTGTGATTGAACTCGGAAGACGATAACCTATTTATAATTGTTCCTAAAGGTACCGTGCAATTACAAGCGCATACTACCGAGGAGCTGTTGGTGCACTAGTGGTCTATGATGTAACTCGGCACATAACATTTGAGAATGTTCAGAGATGGTTGAAGGAGCTAAGGGATCACACAGAATCCAATATCGTGATAATGCTTGTGGGCAACAAAGCGGATCTGCGTCATCTTCGTGCTGTTTCTACTGAAGATGCAACAAGCTATGCCGAGAGAGAAAACACCTTCTTTATGGAAACATCTGCCCTCGAGTCTTTGAACGTTGAGAGTGCATTCACCGAAGTGCTCACTCAAATATATCATGTTGTCAGCCGGAAGGCGCTTGATCTAGGTGATGACCCGTCATCTATACCTAAAGGACAAACCATTAATGTAGGATCAAAGGATGATGTTTCGGCTGTGAAAAGTGTCAGTTGCTGCTCTGCGTAATCATGCAATTGACTGGTGCGAATTCTATTTCCTCTGTTCATGTGAAGTTACTTTTCAGATGTTTTCAGTTAGCTTTGTGATTTTGTATCTTATTTTGAGATTCATGATACAATGTTGGATGATAAATTAATTTGTTGAATTGTTCCTCTACAATGTTAATACTTGAAAATACATAACTTGCTTTTCCTTGATATTGAGAAACTCTTTTAACATTTCAATTCCTTACTCATATGACGAATCCTTAACCTTTCGTTTTTGGTATAAGAAACAATAGAGATGAGCAATGGCTCTCGAATACCATCGATGGATTTATTACTAGAGGTGACAAATCAGAGTTCTGGTCAAGTTGAAAAGACCAAACCCTAACCCGATTTGTCAAATGCGTAAGTTGGTTCAAGTTGCGGATTAGACATGGAAATGTTTGGTTTGGTTTGGCTGATCGGAGGATCCACAATTCTTTCCTGACTAGTCTGACTCAAAACTTAATTGGGTTTATTTTGTACGACTCAAGTATGAAAAAAAACACAGGATATAGTTCAGGATAATAATATATACAAAAATTATGGTTGACAATGATACTTTTATACAAAATATCTTATTCCTTGCAGAGCCAAACATGAAACCACATAGATCCCATGTTTCACTTTTGTTTTAGGTCATGAAGATCTTGGACAAACTTGTCTATGTAACCACTCATAAACCCTTTACTTGTGAATGTCTCTCTCCACTTCTCATGGTTCTCTCTAACCCTAACACCAACCTCACTCTCCTTCTCCATCACACTCTTCACTGCCTCTCTCACTTCCTCTCTTGGGAACCATCCATTTTCTTCATCTCTCTCAACCTCCACACCCACCTTGAGCTCCTCACACATCAATCTTGTGTTCAATATTTGGTCAATCAATTGTGGGACCAACACAATTTGTTTGTCACTCATCAACCCTTCCCACATTGACCCAAACCCTGCATGGCTCACAAAGCATCCCACTGATTTGTGCCCTAATATCAATGGTTGTGGGACCCACTCCCCACAAACCACCCCTCTCCCTCCAACCCTTTCCTTGAACCCGTCAGGCAGCGCATCCTCGATTGTCGCGCTGCCTAACGGGGGCTTCAGGGCTACCAAGAAAGGGTAGTTTGTTTCTTCGAGCCCAAGTAAGAGTTCTTGGAATTGGTTCTTCTCTAAGACGAATTGGCTTCCAAATGCGACGAACAAAACCGAACCCGGTTCGAACTGGTCCAACCAATTGGCCCAGCGGTTCTCTAACTCTCCTTTTGGCTCTATGAGGACCGGTCCGGTTAGGAAAACCGGTTTCTTGTATTGGCTTGAAATGTAGGCACACATGTTTCCTTCCAATTCTTGGCATGTCCTTATGGCCACGACATCGGCTCCTGCCATGGCAGCTGTGTTCCGGCCGTAAAATGTGAGGCCTTCTTCGCCGAATGAGAAGGACAAGAACAAGAATGACCGGATCTCGCGGCCTCGAAGAACCACCTTTGAAGACGGGTAACCGGCCGGCGGCAAGCTTACATCCTCTTCGGTGAGTGGCCTAGAGACATAAAAATTCATTAATTTAATCTTACTAGCTATTATATAAAAGTTTGAGCTCATGTTAAAAAAAAAATTTATTGTGTAGACACATTATAATGAAATTATATTTTTTTAACGAGTTTATAAGTTACAGATGACATAGATAATAAAATAGATATGTTAGTACCTGTCTTTAGGAATATGACGAGCTGGGACGAGTCCAATGGCGATAGATGTTGCACTAACAACAATGTAGCATATTGTCTTAATGCTAATGTCAATACTCCTGACTACTTTTGGAATCCAATGAGCGAAATCAAAGAAAACGAAATCAGGACGAATAGAAGAGAGGATTGACTCAACTTGATCACGAGTTCGATCCATGGCAATGACGAGGAGTTCGGTCCCATCGAGGTGGACGTCGGAGGCAGTCTCGGCACCCGGAGGAAGGCCGTCGACGTGGGGAACAACAATGGTGTGGAAGGTGATGAGGTTGGGGAATAGGTTCAAGGGCTCCAATTGGAGTTGAGCTTTCTTGGGGACCAAGAAAGAGACCTTATGGCCTCTTTGGGCAAGATTGCTGGAGAGGTGGAGAAATGGAGTCATGTGGCCTGTGGCAAACCATGGGAACATTGCTATGTGAAACAATTTGGAACTAAGCTCATTTGGTGGAGGTTGAGACATTTTTTATTGGATCCAATTATTTCTAGCAATTTGGTTTCTTGCATTGCAATATTGTTGTATATTTATAGTGAAAATGTGTTGGGTAAAATAGTAAATAAGGTCTTTTTTTGTTTTTGATTTTTGGTTTTTTGGTTTTGCTCACACATGGAATATTTGGGTATGAGGAGCATAAAGAGACAAACAGGTAAGTGATCACATGTGAAAGTTATGAGAGCCACTCAATTTTTGTGATTAAAATGGACCTCACAAACCAAATTTAAATTTATATATAATTTAACTGAATTTTTATTTTTTGACAAATTCCATTCGAGTCTCTAATACGAGACTTCAAAAAATAATTCAAAGTGATTCAACCATTTGAACCAACATACTTGATTGATTGACATCATTTTAAAAACATATTTCAAATGAAATAAACGTGAAATGTGGTATAATATTATTTTGATTGATTGACGTATATCTATTGTACAATTATTTCAACGAATGAAAAAATTGTTGTGTTAAACTCTAAAATTAACCATGGTTGAAGGATCAGTCATGATTTTTTGTTACCAAGGTTGGTCATTGTAACGGTTCACATTAAAAAATACATACAACATCTCACAATCCATTTCTTTAAATAAATTTAATTCGACCCGGTCAAGGAACTTTGGGCCTGGAGGAGGTGGCCCGGACATGTATGGTTTAACCAAATGTCCGGATAGTTGGGGTGGTAGGGTGGTATTTGCCTTGTAGCCGTCAGGGATCTCTTGTAGGGTCTTTGTTTGTCATTGTCTGTTTGCTACTCGGGTGGGACTATTTCTTTTTTCTTTTCTCCTTTTGGTTCGATGTACCTCCGTAGGGGGTTAGATTCGCCTTGTAGCCGTCAGGGATCTCTTGTAGGGTTCTTGTTTGTCAGTGTCTGTTTGCTACTAGAGTGGGACTATTTCTTTTTTCTTTTCTCCTTTTGGTTCGATGTACCTCCGTAGGGGGTTAGATCAAGAATTAGGATTCGGTTCTCCAGATTCTTAGGCAAATTCTGGTTTCCTAGTTTTAGTTTTTCTGTAAATCGATATAATTTGTTTAATAATAGTCTCTAAATTGTTATTTAAAAAAAAATTAATTCAACACGAGTTAATCAAAATATAGGTATAGCCTTAACACTTACCACTTGTAGCTATATAGCTTAAAGTTTCGTACAACCAACCATGAAACTCCATCATTGATGGAGACCTAACAAACATAATGACATGAGAGTGAAATGTAATCTACCAGACCAGAAAATTTATAACAATATTGAAGACGGTATGTTGGTACCTAAATTTTACGAGTCGCTTTATCCTTTGTTGTTAAGTCTTGAGTTCGACTATTTTTAATAATGGTACTTATAAATATTATATTGATGTTTTAAAATGAAGAATAAAATAAAAACGTACGCAACGAAAAATATAGATTTTTTTTTTGATAAGCGCGGGACAGCAGGTCTGCTTTGCATGTCAGTGTTTCTCAACTCTCGTGGGGGGCGTCACCCTGTTAGTTGTTAGTTCCCTTAAATCCATAAATCTCTCCCCATACCGTGGGCAAGGAGGCTCGAACCTTAAACCTTAAAGGAAATCTAAAACGCATCAACCGCTTGATCCATCATGCCTTGGTGAAAAATATTGATGTTAACTTCATGAATGTAAAATTTACTCGGTAGAAAGAGGTAGAAGAAGTTAACATAAAGAGAGAGAGAGAGAGGAGTGAGTTCATATTTTGAGTCATTTTGGTAAATATGGCTAGGTAAAAGACTTGTAAAACATATTTATGTTTGATGAACAATGTTAGAAACGTTAAGACTTAAAAGTTAAGATATTGTGACTATGTGTTGCACGATTTAACACAACACGACATATTTAACATGATAACTAAATGGGCCGTGTACGTTGACATGACACTACATGATTGACACAAATAGAACCCAATATTTTACACGACATAACCAAGATGTTCGGCAGAACACACTATTCAACACGTTATTAGAGTTCGTCTACAAATGTTCCTGTAAGTGAGTTGAGATCTCGAACACGAATTAATTACACGATTACAGAACGTATAAAATCAAATCAATGTAATTGTATAATTTATGAGTATAATTTATGGTGGTTGGTGGTGATAATAAATATGAAGGGACTTAGGTCTGCAAAAAGGTCAGGATAATTTAGAAAAAGTTGTTGTTCTCTCTCTTTCTTATGCACAAAAATAAATGTACAGCGTTAAATAACAACTACATTGCATTTAATTCTTATCTATTTTCAATAATGAATTGCCTCTGTTTTTTTATTCAACAAAAAATCACAATAAAATGTACTTTCTCCCTATTAAATAACTGTCTCCATTTAAAATAATTGTCAATATTCTTAAGATAAGCTATTTAAAAATCTATATTTACTAAGACAAGACCACATGAAGGCATAAAAAAAAAAGGAATGTTATTCCAACCAACTCAACCTTAATCTATACCTATACAAACTGAACAATTATAATTAACTCGAAACGTCCAATATTATGTCGTAATGTATGAATTCATGACATGACGTATTTATAGATACAAAATACGAACAAGATCCAACACATAGTTATAACATGTTTGACACAATATTATCCAACATGTTTAGTATGACATAACTCAACACGTTTGACATCGTATTAATTTAAGATTATTTTAGACATGTTGTGTGTGGCTTGTGTGCCACAACATGATTAATTAACACATGCTGCATGTTTTAAAAGTATAATACAAATACGATATAATTACACAATGTGTAACAATACAGTAATGTTGTGTCCTATGTCGATGCGTTGTGTTCAACACGAGTTGTATGAGTTGGAAATAACACATTTACATATTTGTCTCATTGTTGTTGGGAATTGAAGAACTTTTGGTAGGTTGGTGGTGGTGATTAATTTTATTCAGGTCAAATTTTTTCTACCACTTTCTTCAGCACAAAAATCAGTCTGCAACATTAAGTAATAAATAAATGGCATTGAATTCTTATAAATTTTTAGCAACTAATTGCCTCCATTTATCAATTTTGGAGCAATTGCCCACTTTTGTTTTTGTTTTTGTTTTTCTTAAGCGATTCGCGATCAACATTGTTTGTAATTGTATTTTTTAATAATCGAACTCGAGACTTCAAAATGGTGTAAAACAATTTCTTACCAGTTGAACTACATGTTTGGTGAATATTTCTCTCTCTTTGAGTTAACAATAATTTTATTATAGCTTGTTTAGTAATACTAGTTTTTTATTTAAAAAAGTTGGATGTTTTTGTGAGTAGTTGAACAAAAAAATATATTGATAAAATATATACCTTAAAGATTTATTATTATTTGACAAAAACTTAACATGGGAGGTGCAACTACAAGTACTCGTATTGACATTGTGATTGATTTTTAGTTTAACACAATTTGTTTTTTTTCCTAATGAAATAATGATATTTATTCACAGCAAAATTCAGACGCAGGCTCGCAGAGGATAATCTACACAGACGATAGTAAGGATGAAGATGAGATCGATGATGAGTCTTCAATACTAAGGACAAAGACGAGATCGATGATGGGTTAGGACGAGCAAGCCCTATTGTTTCTCTGAATTTGTTCGCCTCGCGGTAGACAATAAAGTAGACAACTCAAAAGGGTCTAAAAGTGGACATTGTTTGATTAAAGAAAAAAAAATAAGTGGACAATGTAATAATAATAAAATTTTAATTTGTCTGATCTGTTGTGAGTTAAATATGAATTCAGAATGCGTTTGAATTTTTTTACACAAGTTGGGTCTAAATTAGACCCAAATGAGCAACTTCGAGTTATCGTTACTTCTCGTCGTAACTAATTTTTCAAGCGCCAGAACCGCCGTTTCTACTAACCGAGTGCGGATGGGACGGTGTTGCAGATTCAGAGCCTCAGTTTTGTTTTGCTTCAATGTTTTGTCGCAAGTCCTCTGATTTTGTTAGATTTGTTTTCTACCTTTCTTCGTACTTTTATTTTAACTTTCAAGATACCGCTTGCCTATGATAAAAAAAAAGTTATACACCACAATATCGCATCCATCACACATTGCCAAACTTTTCATGAAAAATAAAAATAAAAATCCAAGAACAGCAAAACGAACAAAAGTTTCATCTCAACAACAAAAAAAGAAAACTAATTCAACATTCAATTATAGTGTGTGTACCTACTAACAAAAATGACTAAAATTGCAATGCATAATCAGAAGTCTGTACAGTTTTGATGGATACAGCAGCACCCATGTCGTACACGGATAGTATCAACTCTCGAGCATGTATGCGTGGGTTAAAGTACGTATAATACCTAACGAAATACGTAACAATGTTGTTACGATAAATAGATTGGTTATATCGAAGAAAATGTGTTTCAAGTTCACCTCTCCTCGCTGCCAATCCGTTGTTCCTTCATATCCTCAATGCATCTGATTTGCAGATGGGACAAACATTTTTCTCGAGCAGCCACTTCTTTAAGCAAGCTGCATGGTATTCATGTCCGCAATCAAGCTTCCAAATCTTTTCTTGGTCGATATAATCGAACTATAACCATAGTGCCAAACATCATATATTAGCAAGACATGAATTCTTGGTGGAGATGATTAGAGGAATTTAAATAATCTTAGCATTTGTAGTCACAAAATAAGAAAAGAAAAAAAGAAACTATTATCGCAAGTAACTACCTGGCATATGATGCAGGAATCAACTTCCTGATCCAACGAAACATAAGTTCTTGTTTTCATTTGTTCTATTATGGCTTCCTCGGACAACCCGCTCTTCACATTGCCAATCTGTTCCCCAAGTTCAAGAAGTTCCTGCAGTTGAATCAGAAACACATTTTTTTTATATACTCTGAAAAAAGACGTGATTTGGTAACAAAGCTTATCTTGTAACTGGCCAAAGCAAATCCAGAAGAGATTCGACACTTATCTATAAAATCAAATGTTCCGTGCAAAGAACACACAAGCAAACAGATTTTATCTGCATACCTCATAGGACATGTCTTCTGTATCCAAGCGCATGTCTATGTTATGATCCACGGAATTTTGGGCTTCGCCGGAAATTGGAAAACTTAGTCTGGTAATTTGCTAAAGACATCAATAAAAAAATAACTATATTTAATATATGGAAGTGGCTAAAATAATGAAAGATAAGGGAAATAATTTATGCAATAGAGAAAGAGGATTACATTAGGTGGAATAGATCTCAAGCGAAGGAGAAACATGCGTCTCAGAGCTGGCGAAATTCTTAGGCCAGATGAGGGAATAGGCACGGAATTCATAGAGGCTACCTCCGAATCATCTTGGGATGGGTTCGTCGTATCGCGCAGGCTAGTTAGGGGAGCAGGCTCAGGACTCCAAGGGCCTACTTCCAAACCATCTTGGGATGGATCAGTTGGGTAATGCAGGCTAGTTGGGGGGATAGGCTCGGGATTCCTAGGGACTTCCTCCAAACCATCTTGGGGTGGGTCCATCGTGTTGTGCAGGCTAGTTGAGGGAACAGGCTCAGAACTCATAGGGCCTACCTCCAAACCATCTTGGGATGGATCCGTCGTGTTGTGCAGGCTAGTTGGGGGAACAGGCTCAAGATTTATAGGGCCTACCTCCAAACCATCTTGGGATGGGTCCGTCGTGTTGTGCATGCTAGTTGGGGGAATAGGCTCAGGATTCATAGGGCCTACCTCCAAACCATCTTGGGAAGGGTTCATTGTGTTAGGCAGGCTAGTTGGGGGGACAAGCTCGAGATTCCTAGAGCCTATCTCCGAACCATCTTGGGATGGATTTGTAGTGATGGGTGAAGCATTATTTGTTGCAACTCTATGTGAAGTTCCCGGTAACTGAGGATGGAGATTAACATTACGTTCCCTTGGCTCTTGAAAAGGCAAAGAATAGTGGATATTGCTGTTCAGGTGACTCGGAGGAGGATGCGGGAAACTTGAGGAGCTTCTGTTAGAAGAAGTCTGAAAATAGCCCGGGACAGCCATGTTCCTGTTCTCAACATAACCTCCATTGACATTGCTTCCTGTACAAGTATGAGAAAAAGAGATATCTGGTTAGCAATTCCGCGGCAAAATATTTTCAATAGCTCCACCTGTTATGATGAACATACTTTCAGGATTGGAGCACCAAATGCTTCATATAGATGG
The DNA here is from genome assembly GCA_036897625.1 of Pelargonium cotyledonis. Classification (NCBI taxonomy): domain Eukaryota; kingdom Viridiplantae; phylum Streptophyta; class Magnoliopsida; order Geraniales; family Geraniaceae; genus Pelargonium; species Pelargonium cotyledonis. Next base: position 3,471 of record JAYMTA010000407.1, on the reverse strand, counting down.
AAGAAGAGGAAGAAGAAAAATAAGGTTGACAATTTGGGTCCTGTCCTGTGACTCGATACAAACATGACCCAAATTTAAGCATGCTTGTGTTCAGCAATCATTTTAGTGTCGACTAACCCAACCTGTTAGGTAATCGAGTCGCGTTCACGTCAAACCCGTTTGACCTACCTAACATAATATATGAAACGGGACATAAATCAGTTGTGTTAACCATTTAATAACACACCCATTAAAGAATAAAATTGTAATTTTTTAAACAATGACACATAATTAAACAAGTCAAAGCTATCGGGTCGTTTCGAGTTAATCTGAACCCATTTATTTAAATGTGTTGGTTCATGTAGTGTGATTTTTGACCTAAATACCTAATTATCTAAACGGGATGAGTTTGTCTAGTAGTGTAACTCAACCCGTTCATAAATGGTTGGAGTTCGTGTCATGTAACTCAACCCGTTTACTAATTAGGTTGTAATCATGTTGACTCATTTAACATAATACTAAACTTCCAACATGACTCGCAAATACGAACTGCCGCCTCTTAAAAAAAGGATATTTGACAAAAACTTTTCAATGGAAAAATAAATAAAAGACTTCCATCTGATATACACCTAGAACTATAACAAAATGGTGAATGAAATGAAGAAATTACCTTGAATATAGGGTATAGCAGGCGATTGAGGCAAGCTTGAAGCACCTCCACCACTAGCTCCTGATGGATGAAAGGATTGGCTGATGAAGTGTCCTTGGATAGAAGAATTATTACCATGTGCCTGAACAGGACCAATCGCTGTAGAACCTAATCCATTCCTCTCACTTTGTTCAGATCCCGCTAGCATGATAATCCCATTGCCACTGAACTGAGGCAATGCAAAGGATGATGCATACATTACAGGTCCTCCATACGTATGGCTTGTGTTAAAGGGGGCACCTGAAGAACTAGAACTTGCCGAAGCATTATGATATTGGAAATTGGCCGGGACGTCTTCAGCATTCTTTGTCTTGTAAGAATCCCCAACGCCATCCATTATATGACCATTTCTATCAAAACTATCTGAAGAAACTCCAATGGCTGATCCATGGTTCAAAGGAACAGCTATCGGCAAAGCATTGGACAAAGGGGGCATATAACCACTATAAAACTGTGGCATCCCAAAGAATACTGAACCACCAAAAGGGTATGAGAAAGGATGCATGTTGAGATTAGAGGTATTCCCATAAGATGCTCCGATAGGATGGATATTAGGCTGTTGGAAGTTCATTACACCCCAAAAGGGAAAGTAGGGCATAGGCATGGGATAACCCTGGCCTTGTTGATCCATTCCCATAATATTTCTTTGCCCCATGTTGTTGAAAAAGAATTGTACCGGATGATTATACCTGCTTTCGGGCCATAATATTAACAGGAGCCAGTCAGATCCGAAAAAAATATAAGAAAAAGAAGAACCGTGAATTGGTACATAAGAAAACATAAGTTGGGGATATTACAACCAAAATTGCCTAAATCCAGGAATAGAGATTCAAACACAATGAAAAACACCGATGGTTAAGTGCCATTAATGGACTAACTCTGGGAAACCAGTTCTTATCAAATAGCTTTAGAACACTTTCTGATAAACTAGTTCAAGTTATCCAAATTGATTCAGCTTGTCCTGTTCAGTTATGATCAAATAATACCAGACATAATATATATATATACATATATATAAATAAAAAAAATAGAAAGATAATGTTAAGTTAACAACTCAAGTTCTTAACCACAATTAGAAAAGAACTTACAAAAGAAAACAAGCCTATAGACTCAACCTAGACCTAGCACGGAAAGTAACAGTTCCTGAACAGATTTCACAGTAAGCATAAAACGGTAAACCAAATACAGTAGTCTAGACTAATACAACCAAGGCCACAATTGAAGAGTCGCGGTAAAATTGGTCTTAAAATTGTTGCTGTATATTAGTGTGTAGAGGACCAATTCAACTAAACTGTTAAGTTGACAGTTTAAGACCTAAAATTAACTTTATACTCCTAACACACATACATACAACCTGACGTGCAAACCCATTATTGTTTTGCACGCGGTCCATGCACAAATCTTTTTCTTGCCTTTTGCTCGAATTTTAACATAATTATAATTATTAGAGTGAAGGCATGACTAGAACTTGTAACCTCTTGGTCAAGAAGGCTAAAGCTTAAGCTAATAGTTGAAGATCCAATATTATTTTTATACCTTTAACAAAGTGCAACTTAGTTTTTGACGCAATAATTCCAATAACTACAAAACTCTGCACTTCCCGTTCTATATGTGTGTAGAAAGTATTATCTCCCTAATATTGAGCACTACTCCACAGAATTTATTCACAATTACCAATTACACAATCCCCAATGTGGCTATCGATTACACAAATTCACAACATCCACACAATCAATACTCAACCTATACCCAAACCATTCAGTCCAAAGGGTCTTAGAGATTGATTGACCGTGATAGTGGTAAAACATAGAATCTAGTAGTAAAAGAAATTAGAAGATGCAAGCAAGCAAATATATAGAATCAGCACGAAAAAATATTGGTAAATTAAAGACACCTGAAATATTTTGCAACATTGAATCTAAACACCTCATGCACAAGCTAAAACCCTATTACATTTATGTATAAGCAATACCAGAAAACATAAAATTATAAAAAAAAAATATATACATGAAAACGCTAAAACTATTATATTCTTTCAGTCCCATTCTAATTTCACCAATTTTCTCAGAAACCAAACATCACCCATTATCTGGAAGAAGAAAAAAAATGAAACTTTCGATACAATGTACTACATAAATGTAACAGCAATACGCACCAGAAATTCATGAGCAAGCCCAGAGCTTCCGATGATCATCAACGGACAAAACTTATAACGATCTCCACTGTCTCAGAAATTCCCTGCAGAACACACAATGGAGAAAAACCCTAATCAGCAAGAACAATCGAACGGGAAAAGAGTTCGCAGAAATCGCAACCAAAGCCCAAAACATCTAAAAGCTCCGAGTTAAATAAAAAACACAGCTACAACGGCTAACAAAATGGAGGAAAACTAACAAATTCAGAAATGGGTCGATGAAAAAGGAACGAATTTGGGAGGAAAACATACATTAAGAATAGGAAACGAGAGAGACAGAGAGATCAAAATAGAATTGGTGAAGAAATTTGAGAATGGTTCAGAGTCGTAGAGATGAAAGAAACAGAGATAATGTCCTGTGTTTCTATTTTATTTATTTTTAAACTGATAAAACCTTTTTTTTTTTTTTTTTTTTAAGGGTAAACGGTCACCGGTCCCTTTGAAGTTACCGATTTTTTGAATTTGTCCTTCAATTAGGATTTTGCATGGTTCTCAATTTTTAATTTTTAATTTTTTTGAAAAAAATCTAAATGACCTATGATAACCGGTAAGTTACCGCCACGTCAGCAAAATGCCACGTCGGCTTGCC
>JAYMTA010000406.1:0-29730 GCA_036897625.1 Pelargonium cotyledonis | reverse complement strand
CATTTTATACATATATATTTTACTGCGAATTCGATTAGACTTATGTCAAATAGTTTATAACAAGTTATTAAAGTGAAAAATTACAAGATATAAAACTCACATCTTTAATTCATATCAAACTAATAATATTTATATGAAAAATATTTTATTTATTATAAGTTTTTGCTACCCGTGCATCGTACGAGATGTAAACTGGTTTAATATAAAGAGTTAAGGGTATGAAATTCATATCATTTTCCACCTTTCGAGAAAGTACACAAAATTTTAAAATATCACTTGAGTTTTACATTATTTTTTGAGAATTTTTTTTTTGTTTATATAGACATATTCATTTCAATAATTTGAGTCAAACTCAGTGACATGCGAATAAAAAACGAAGCTTTTGAGAATGTTAATGGTACCAAAACAAAGCATTACCCGATCACAATCTAGTTATTATTTCTAAAGCCACAGCCTACAGAGAACCTCCGAGACGATGGACCGACTCGGTCTGCTATTTCTATTCGGGGTGCATTTTCAGAATTGTCCTTTAATTTCAGTCGAGCCATTACACTGTCTCTCTCGCTTCTTCTTCAGTCAGATCATCAATATGACCACACACACTACCAGTCAAAATGGATTCTCTATAAGACCTCAGTTGAGAACCTGAGAGAACGCGAGGTCTCACAAATGGGGCGCAAAAAGGTGGAGCTCAAGCGGATCGACGACAAGAGCCGCCGCCAGGTCACCTTCTCCAAGCGCCGCTCCGGTCTCATCAAGAAGGCCAGCGACCTCTCCGTTCTCTGCGACGTCGAGGTCGCTCTCGTCGTCTTCTCCGGCCGCGGGAGGCTCTACGACTTCTGCAGCGCCAACAGGTACGCCTCTCTTGTCCTTTTCTCCGATTTTGTACCTAAATTGAACTGTTGCTGTACATAGAAACTTTACTGTTCTACTTTCCTTCTCCTTCATCGTCTGCGAATCTCTTGCAATATAACGATCCTGTTCGTCGTATTTCACTCGCCACTCCAGCCTCCAAATCCCTAATTTCATGCTCTTTTTTTCTCTGGATAATTTTTTTGGGCGTTTTTCATTTTTTACCGTAATTTCTCTCCCGATTCACGGCGTATGGGTTGATACTGCCTGGATTTGTTGTTAGTACTGTTTTTTTGCTCAAAATTTTTTTTTTTTGGCTCTTGAACAGTAAATCTCAGCTTCATCGAAACCCTAAGTTTGCGTTTGGGAATCAGCATTTCATTTGAAATGCTGAATTTGAAATGTGGGATTTCAAATAAAAATTATGTGTTTGGGAATATATGAGATTTCAACTGTGAGATTTCAAATACAAATTCAGTGTTTGGGAATTCTTAGAATTTGGATTTCAAATTTTAAAGTTTATTTTTTTTTTCTTCAAAATTTCAAATCCAATGTGAATTCATGTAATCTAAATTTAATGATCAAACACTTTAATAATAACAAATATAATATTTCGATAACATCAAATACAAATAATTAATTATCACTACAACTTTCGTCACAAATGCTTGGTAATTCTCAAACATTTTCTTAACAACTTCATGTCTAAACAAATACTATTCATTAAATGCCCAAGCAGTAATACATAGATCTTAACACATCACAAATCCCCATAAAAAGGTCACAAAGAGGAGAAAACATGGAACAAACTTAGGCCTTGTTTGGGTTGTCTACATAGCTCCTGCAGAACCAAACTCTACAGACATTTAACATAGAAGTTGTTTGGCTATTGGATTACTGTAGCACTGACTTCCAGACATTTACTCCCACAGGAGCTCCTACAGGAGCTTTTCCCACGGAGGTGGAAGGCTCCTGTCAGAATTACTGTAGCTCATGTGTGGAATATTCAACCTAAATTACCCTTCAGATCTAGAGAGTGAAAGAAGATGAGTTTTAGTTGTATATGAGTTGCAGAGATAGATGAGTTGCAGATAGAGTAGTAGTTACAGAAAGAGGAAGATAATGGAAGTGTGTGGTGGTTTGACTATATTAATCAATCAAAAATACACATTAGGTCTACCCAAATTCATTATGGTAGACCTCAGAATTAAGATAGACACATATTTTAGTGTTAGCGGTAGACCATGAATGTATATGGGTCGACCAATGGCCGGTCGACCTATATGTATATGGGTCAACCGTATAGTTAGAAATTAATGAATTTTCTCTAATGTTATCGGTTGACCAAGCTGTATCAGAGGTAGACCTTCATTTTCTTATTATAGGTGGATCGGTGTAATTCATGAGCTAATTTATTGTATAAGAAAATAATATTTGTCAAATAAAAATGCAACTGGGTGTCTCAAAATTACATATTAATTTGTAATAGATAAAACAAAAAATTATCTCAAAGTTCTTGATTCAAAACTTCAAAGGGTATTTTGGTGAATTAATAATAATACTATTACTTTCAGACAATTTTACCAAACAATCTCATAATTCAAAATACATTTTTAACCTTCTTCCAGACTTTGGTTTACCAAACAAAGTCTTTATTCTCTACAGACATTTCACCTCCTTCCAGCTATCTCTATACTCTATAGATATTATACCTCTACAGACAATTAAAGTAGACAACCCAAACAAGCCCTTAAGCCCTGGCCTTGAAAGGAATGGCCCTAATCACTACTGGGTGGTACACAGCAGCAAGTGCAGCTCCAATGTAAGGTCCCACCCAGAAGATCCACTGTAACAACTATGCAACAAAAAACAATCAATTACAATTAACATCATCAACTAGAATTAGAATCTATAACAACAAGTTCAAGATTCATGCAAGTGCTTCACAATAGTATTAGTAACAAGTTCAAGATTCATGTGGATGTTTGAATCAAAAACTAACTTCAAATCATCTAGTAGTTTCTATTTATAACAAGTTCAAGATTTATTTTTGTGGATGTATCTATCAAGAACTCAAGTAGCATCATGTAGTATCTATCTATAACAAGTTCAAGATTCATGTGGTGTTGCAATAAGAAACTAACTTGTAATCATCAAGTCAAATCTATAACAAGTTCAAGATTCATTTGTGTGGATGTTTGTTTTTCAATCAAGAACCTTGAAATCATCAAGTAGTATATGTAACAAGTTCAAGATTCATGCTGATGTTTCAATCAAGAACTAAATATCAAATTACCTGATCATCCCAAATGTGGCCTCTGTTGTAGATGATGGCAGCTCCAAGACTCCTTGTTGGGTTAATGCCAGTTTCAGTATGTTGAGCTTGAATATTACCGAGTTATCACTGTGACACCTATATACATGAATTTCAGAATCAGGCAATGTAAGCAAAATTAACAAAAGTCATCATAGGCCAGATCAAAACATCAAAGACTTTACAACTTAAATCAAATCATCAACAACAACAAGAAAAATACATCAACTTACAGTAAAGCCTTTAACTTTACAATTGACCACACTCTAAGGTCTTATTTGAATAAAGAACAGTAAAACAGAGATTCAATCATCAAAAGTCAAAACCAACTCCAGAGGCACCAAAAATCAGTAGCTACAACACACAAAATTGGAAAAAACTAATCAAAGAGAAGCTATAACTGAAGCTTCTTTGAGATCACACAACACAGTTTAATTTCAATTTCTGAAGCTATAACTGATGGGTTAAAAATTTAAGGTCTAATAATAATGGTGAAGCTATTCTTTCAACTCCTCAGGCTGGTGAAACTTCATCGGTTCTTTCACAAAGGAAACAACAATGCTTTCATCGATGATTTTTTTTCCCCTCAAATCAATCATCAAAACCAAAACAGAAACATTCCTAAATATTCCCAAACAAACATTGAGATCAAAAATCTGAAAAGCAAATGTAAACCAAAAACAAATAATTAGATCAAACAGAAGCAAATTAAAGAATCCAAACCATTGAAGGCTCTGCGGATCGCAAGGCAACCAAGTCCGCCGCAGCGATCGCCGCCGACCAGCCGAACCGATGAAAATCCCGACAAACCCTAACACCTTCTCTCTCTTCCCAACCCATAGCCTCCTACTCCTCCATCGCCACAGACGCGTATCTCCCAGACGACTCGCAAAGAACTCAGCGGGTGGGCGCAATTCGAGATCGGCCGGAGAATGGAGACGATTCCAACAGCGAATCCGGAGATTTCGATGAGGACAAGTACCGCGAGGGTCACTAGCTTCTCTCTGGAAGCCGATGATGTCGAATAAGGTCGCACGTGGAAGTCGAAGCAGAAGCAAATGGAGCAATAGCAGTTGATCGACGAAGAAGAAATTGGGAAGAAGAAGAAGAAGCAATATAGCTAAATCGATTGTTGCTGGATCTGTGAAAGCTTCATGTCCATCGTAGTCTTGTATTTCCAAATAACAGGGTTTAAGTTGGAATTTGAAATTCTATTTTTTATTCATGTTTGAGAATCCACTGGATTTGGGCCAAATCCAAATCCAAATTCTTAAGTTATCCAAACACTGAATTTGGCCCAAATCCAGCATTTCAAATGAAATGCTGGTTCCCAAACATAGTATAACTGATTTTCCTTTCCCCCTTTTCAATTTAAATATAAAAGCTCGCTTCTCTATGCGCCTTCCTTGATAGTAGAGTATTTGCCCTGTTTATTTGAAATGACTTTACGCTACATAATCATATTTTATCATCTCATGTACGGTATTCTATGTGGCTTCTCTTGCATGGCCACAGCCAAGTATCTTCTCGATCAAAGTTGGTCAACTATCCTCTCAAGAATCCCTTGTCTGTGGTTTCTTTCTTTATGCTGCCTTATTTTCTTAAATAACCATGAATAATCTATGTTCTGGTTCATGATGCTGCATGTAAGTCGTAGCAGTGAAACATTTTTGTCCTGGCTCTACTAAATAGTACCTCCAAAGCTATCTCATGCACGTGTGTGATGATGAATTTGATTTGGGCAAGATTCACCAAGTAATTAGGATTCAACCACCCAAGTTGACAATGTTTTGTGGCTAACCCAAATCCCATGTTCATTGCCACCTTAGTTGATGTTGTCTTAACTCTTAATAAACTTAATGTGTAGTAATACATTTATGGAGACTGTTCATCAGCCCATATGATCCAACATTGGTCTTGCCTCTTTTTATTATGTGTTATAGAATTAGATATCATTTGCCTCAACAATCAAAATGAGAGAGTTACAACATATCCAGAAAAGTCAAAACTGTGAATTCACGTCTAGAATGATTCTAGGAAAATGAGGTGTCTTTCACATCAAGCAGGGCAGTGGCAAATTTAGATTTGGAGTTTAGCTTTCATGAAAGAGGAAGAAAAAAGAGAAGAGAAAATGGCGATCATTTCTCAGTTGATGATTGGGTTTCTAAATTCATACATACATGCATACATACTACATACATGCATGTATGGACTCGTGTGCACGTATGTACACGATACATTGATATGTTCAACCCGTTTGTACTGTGTCCTTTCTTTCAAATGTCTGCTTATAACCACTGCAATATTTCAATGAATTATTCCGGCTGTGCTGTATCACCATGGCACTAGTATGGCAAGTTTCAGCTGATCATCTGCTCGGTGGCTGAAGAGAGAAAGACATGTTCGAGTTCTCATGAGGAGGAATTTATAAAAAAAAATCTCAAAAAGAATCTATCTATTACTGTAAGAAAAGCAATGCAGTGCCTCTTTTGACAGTTCAACATTGTTAGTCAGATATATGTTTTGCTGTACATACAATGTTTTAAGTATTCTGTAGTTCTGATGTGATTTGATAACTTATATTATTGAGATTATGTTTTCATGAAGACTTATAGTTGATAAGGTTTTGTTTCATGGCAAAATATTTTCCTTTCATAATTCACATGCTCCTTCCAACTCGAAATAAGTAGCTTTTAACTTTTTTCTCAAAATGAAAATTATAACCTATTTTGAGAAAGAGCGGATATTAATTTATATAATGCTAGTCGGATAAACATTGGTTGTAGGTGGCAGTAGAGTCATAAATTTGTTATAAAATATCTTTTTGGTTACAAGTACTAGGATTAATTAATCAAATTAATAAATTTTAGATTCATCCATTCATACATGCATGCATTTGTTTTGGAAAACATATTTTACAACCTATACAATCATTCTGAGGCCAAAATTGTATTTTGAGTTATTCAAGTTTGTTTTTATAGTCAAAATGGAAGAACCAAAAGTCTCTTTTTTTCCTCTTTTCTTTTTTCTTGGACTTTCATGCCAAAGCTGAACACATGAGAAATTGAAACTTTAGGGTGTCGAATAGAATTTTGTGGCTATGCTGTGCATAGCTTGTCACTGTTGTGATTTTATGTTAGCTTCCTTGTACTTCACTAATTTATCACCTGTGTGGGACCCTATTTCCCAGAAAAGAAAGCACTAACCAGAATATCCAGTCTTTTGGAAATCCAATGGTTATGATTATTTAGACCAAGCCAAAAACTAGTGATAAATGATTATTTGGTAAATTTAATTGCAAAAAGAGTTTGAAAAGTTATTTTTAGAATGTAGATTGTTTTGTAAAATAAGCTTGAAATGTTTTTTTTTTTGAGCTCTGCTTGAAATGTTTTTAAAAGTTAACTAAAATATACATAAGAAATAAAATGTAATATATATATCTAGTTTTTTTATTATTATTTATATAAACCAAATGTGACTTTTGGCCCATCCTCAAACTTATGTTGATTGTTGAACTCCAAAAACTAAAAAGAAGAAAGAAAAGGGTTAAGGCAAATTTAAATGAATAAAATAATTATACCATCATGATTAGCACTAAAAGAATTGTGAGAAATTAACTGTCTTCTCGGATCCACCTATACATTGGTGGTCGACATGCTTAACAACTCACAAACTCTTCACAAGTCAACCTCTACATTTTGAAGGTGTTTGTCCTACTATTCTCCAGTAACAAAAATCCATAATGTTTGTACAAAAATCATGCAATTATGTTGCATTTAGACAATATAATACATATGCTTATTGTGTTTTGGGGTGAAGAGATGAAATTTGAAAAAGGAAGTAAGAGTTGGGCAAAAGGAGGCAAAATAAGTCTTTTATATTGAGTTGGGCAAAAGGAGGAAAAGTGAGTCATTCTGTTGTTCCCAAACAAGCCCTTCTCCAAGTGGAAACTAGTTTCTAGACACTTAGTCCTGACATATTTCTTTGATATCTTGAGCCAACTACAATTAAATCATTTTTAAGATAATATTGGATTCCTCTATAAAATAGTTTGATAAAATCTTATAACTCGTGTGTAACTTAAACTTACTCATATTCTCTGTGTTCTTTCATATAATTCACAAGTCACGGGCTTTTTTTACACATGTATGACCCATAGAATGTTTAGTTATAACTTAATCACTCACGGACACAACACATGATAGTCATCTAAAACAAATCTTAGGAAAACAAAGATAAAACAGACAAAATAAGTTTATTTGAAACTAAGCATGGAGTCTCACAATTGTGGGTCTCAACCCCACAATTGTGTTGACGTCTAGACTCGACCTCTCTAAACTCATCAAGTCACAAACGTGAGTCTCATCCCACACCTGTGATGACCTTTTTGCTCTACTTCTCCAAATAAGCTTATGAGCGGTTTTTATCCCAAGTTCGTGGGGACTTGCTCTCATCCTCCTCTCACTCGAAGCACTTACTCTTATTCCAATGCTAATTGTCTAGAGAGATTTTGAGTGAAAATTTCTTTAAAGGGCACTGCGCCTTGGGCTTTTGTTAATTGACACGATCAAAATTCATCAAGGAAAAACTCTTTTCTAAGGCCTATTGTCTGCCACCAAAACTTGCTAAAGACTTAACTCATTTCAAGGGTTCTGATCATAGTTGAACTCAAGCAAAAGCGATTCCCGTAGTCACGGCGAGCGAAATGGGAGCAGAGATGCCGCTCAATTAATTAGATATGAAATACCATTAACTCTATGGACAGAAAGCACAAAGTAAAAAAACAAAAAAGAATCCATTAGGAGTACCTTGGCGAATGAATGTAGGACAAATCTTTGAATGCTCGCTCGGGTTGGCGGGGAGTCTTCTAGATAGACCGTCGGATCAGATTTTTTTTCAGTCAGCGTCAATTGGTGTGGTTCTTCTACGCCTAGGACACCAGAGTATCAAACCGAATATTGGAAAAGAACCCATTTAAGAAATCATTTCTTTTACCAACCACTCTTCTCCTTTTTCGAAATAGAGAAGAAGGGAAAAAGAAGAATGCTAAAGTAAAAAAAAGGAAAGGAATTTTTGATTGAATCAGAAATTGAAAAAGAAATGCGAAAAACCGCAGAAAATGGTGTCACTGTTTATACTTTATTTTCGGATTGCTTGTGACAAGCATCCAGACGATCCCATATATCTCTTGTAGGGATTCGAATCTGGAGAAAGGATCGCTTGTTTTTCGAAAGAGGTCATCTCCTATCCCTTATGTCAGCCATTGCTTATCCTTCTTTCCACGAAGATAGTGTAAAAAAATGGAGATTTTCACAACTTATTTCTAGACTAAATGCCAAGTAATATTAGGACAAATGCTTGAGTGTAGAAGTTACATTATGATTCTAGAGCTCCTCTTTCTCATGTCTCGCCAATCTTTTAGAGTTGTCATTATGTTACACCTTATCATTCTCTCTCACAAGACTTAAATCTTAAATTGGTAATTGTGGATCTCATATTGTAACGAGACTATGAGATATGATACTGAGTGAATATACCGTAGAACCATCATCACATATGTCTTTTGAAAACCTTCTCATATTTTAATGTAAAAGGTATCTTACTTGTCTAAATATCATTTATTTATTAATTTTTTAAGGTCCTTAATATGATAAAATAAAATAGGGATAGTTATTGTTTCACCCCTTATGGTAAGCTTACATTTTAGTAGGCATCCCTGAATTAATTTTTCGAACTATTGACTACCCCATGGTTTGAAGAGTTCATTCCATCAGTTATATTTGACGGAAAATGACATTGTTTGGTCATGTGCCCAACACATGATCATTTTATTTAAAACCCCAAAATGTCCTTCACTTTACCCTTCTTCTTAAGCCTAAGATCTCCGAAAAATTCTTAAATTCTCTGAAAAATTCATAAATTTGGGTTTGTGGCTAAATTAATCTCAAACCAAAAAAAAAACAAATTTAAATCAAATACAAATGAACTAAATCAAAACCGAAATGAAGCAAATCAAAATCCATACCACAAAAATAATCTTAAAAAAACATCCAGATTAGAAAAACATCCACATTTTTATCACACCCACCACCTAATTTCCTCTTTTTCTTCTTCATCTTCTCCACAAAGCTCTTGAGATTTCCTTTCATGTCCATCTCTTTTCAAACACTTTTTCTCCGAAACACCAACTTCTCAAACTTCCAACCCTTGGTCCGGGTCATCGTCTGCGGCGCCATCATTACCGACCTCATATCTCTTCATTGATATGAGTTAGATGAGTTAGGTTAGTGAGTTTGATGAGTTAGAGTTTGTTTGGGGAAGAAAGGTAAATATGTCATTTTACACTTAGTGGAGTTAGTGACAGAATGAGCTCTACAAACTATAGGATAGTCAAAAGTTGAAAAAATCAGTTCAGAAATGCTAACTGAAATAGAAGCTTACTATAAGGGGTCCATCTATAATTATTCTAATAAAATAATAATAAACAAAGTTAACAGTAACTTGAATAACAAGGAACATAAAAGATGAAAAGAGATGTAGGAATGAAATTAAAAAAATAATAATATATAGCTAAGAGGAAGGCCTGAGCTGGTGGCTAAAGGAGCAATGGGAAAATTAAGGACATGTTTGGGCTAAGCAGAGATATGCAATTGAATCTGATCAGCTAGGAAGAACTTAAATATATATAATACTGCCGTAGAAGAAGAATTGTCTTTTACGAGTCATTTTGGAGTCTTTCTAATTACTGCATTTCATATTCCAAGTCATTTTGGAGTCTTTCTAATTACTGCATTTCATAATGCTCTAACTTATCTATGACATAGATGTTTTTTTAATAAGGCACACGTACTGATTTTCACTCAACATTTCTTTTGTTTCAAGCCTAGGATCAAACATTAGACTTAGAATTATGCACATTACTCTACACATTAGGAAAAAGACAAATTTAAGTGACTGGATTGGCAAGATAAAAAAAGGGCATCCCCTCATTCTAGACATCATAGACAATTATCCTTGTATAACTACCCGAACTCTAGTTTAGATAGCTTCATTACATTTAGGATCATATATGTCAACTCTGCTACAAATAAATTTAACGTGGAATCTCTAATAAATTTATGAAAAATATTTGCCACTTATTCGTGTCAACTAACATTATTATGTGATACAATAAGATTACAATTTCTTCCAAATGAAACACAATCAATTTTCGTATGCTAGTTCTATGAGTTTTAGATTATGCAAAATTTTCATGTGATTCACTGATAATTGAAAACTATCATACAACATCGTGCAATATCGTTATTCGTCTTCCTTGGACTATCCTCAAATGCACTCATCGAAACCTAATAAGCATTTGCCTAATATAGCACTCAACGCTTATCTCTGCATAATTCTCCCATCAATTGTCGTAGGCATGCTCGACCCACATTTTTTCATAGATTTTTCAAGAAAACACGTTTCTGTGAACCGCTTGCATATGCCACATGTGCCACGATGATATGCTACATCCTTGAGTAGACTTAGATACCAATTAATTATCACAAGCTCTAAGAATTGACCTGTGTGCTCCCCAAGCTCTCATAGCGTATGAAATGTGTTTACCTCTTTCATGAGAGTCAAGCACAAAACACATCATGTAAATCAACATTTAGCTAACATGTTTAACAATATGTTGTTCGAGCAACTAAAACGAGTCCAATATACTTGGAACAACTAAAATGAGTCCAAGTAATTGCCGACTTGATGATGCAATTATGATGACCCCTACGACACCACTGCGTAACTCTTAGGTGATAATTTAGGTTTAAGTGTATGCTCTGTCAGTCTCTTTTATATATAGAAACATAAATAGTTTTGTCTTCTTCGTAGAAATCAGAGAATAGGAAAATTAAAATTAAAAAAAAAATCAAAGTTCTTAGGTTGGACTTCAAAACTTTCTGTATTATGGATCGTTTGAATCAGGATTCAATCGAAATTCTTGACAGTTCAAGATTCAAACATGATTTTGAATCTTTTAACCTCTGAATCGTGAATCGTATCAGAAATCGAATTGTGAATCAAAAATGTTAACAACCATGAATTCGAGCATGCCGAGAATGTATTGAAATCTCATGTGAAACTCTCTATGTGATGTCAACTCATCATTCCGATCTATCAACGAAACCTCATTGCTGATAAATATACACCACCTCCATATGATGAAAGGTCATATATCCACTACTATACTGTTTTTTCTAAATGCTATTGTTATCAATATACTGGTTGAGAACTTATATTCATGATGCACACTAATTTTCACTTGACGTTCGTCATCTTTGGTATGAAAATCTCATTAAAATCTACAAAAGAAGACAACCCGTAGAAACATAAATACCAATTTGAATCCATTGTTAGCTATGAATTAAGGGTTTACAACTACTCGAAATAAAGCAAATTACAAGATCTATACTAAGCTCATCAAAATCTTTGAAGAACAATGAAGTACTCTTTTAGATCTTCATCAAATTCATCAAATATTTTAAAATATAAAAGAAAATCTTCAATGATTTCTTCTATCTCCATGCATCATTGTTGTTCTGCTCTTGCATGCAGATATTTTACATGATTCTCACTAGTGCTAATATGAGAAGGAGAGAGCGTGGATACCACCGCCGTCCCTCTTCCAGCAAGAAGAGACAGTCCCGCACCTATGCTACAAGGACTAACTGTTTGAGAAGCAATTCCAGACTTGATCAACATGACTAATCACTTAGCTCCTTTTCTAACTGGAAGACCTACTCCTCACATAGCTCCTTTTCAACAATTATTTGCTCCACTGATTCCTCTGATAAACTCGAGCTGATTGCCTTAGCTCTTTGCTCCTCGCCAATCTCCTCCCATGATGGTCTAACCACACCATTTGTGTGTTCCCTTCTTGCACTTTCTTTCCATTGCAGTTACCATTTGTCGGTCCCCTTCATCTACTATCTTACCACTGCTATTATTCCTTCTCACAGTTTCCTGAGCAACTTCTGTAGTTCACTCTCGTATTGATATGATACTCCCAACTTGAGGGAGATTGTGGAAGATATAGTTATAATTAAAGTTATAATCTGGTTATGAATATATTTGAACAAACTATTGACAGTCTACTTTGCATCTCCTTAGGAAAGGATTTGAGGTGAAAAGTCAGGGGCTTATGGACATAGTTTACCTTATTCGATGCGATGCTTTACTCTAGCCATCACAGCGAAAAACACCTAACTTATCTTTTTGTGTTAGCTGCAACACATCATGAGTTGATATGTCATAT
Source organism: Pelargonium cotyledonis (assembly GCA_036897625.1). Lineage (NCBI taxonomy): Eukaryota > Viridiplantae > Streptophyta > Magnoliopsida > Geraniales > Geraniaceae > Pelargonium > Pelargonium cotyledonis. The sequence goes on along the minus strand of JAYMTA010000406.1, from coordinate 17,269 downwards.
TTATCAATCTCAAAATTTATTAGGCACGTACAAAACTACTTTGTTTATTCTGCATGTTAGCTGTAGATGCAAGTCCTCGTTCTTCAGTCTAGTTTGAAGCCTCGAAATGGAGAATTAATAAAGTAGACAGGACATATGTTAATTGATAAGATTAGACACATTAAGAAAGGCTGAATAGAAAAATCACCCATGAGGCAATCTTCATGAAAAACTTATGAAGAATAGTTAATATACCAGTTAGACAAGTAGAGGAACTTAAATATACCAATTTAATGTGCATAAACCACTTGCAACACTTATCTGCAGCTATTAGAAAGCCTTTCTATCTATTTTGTTTTTTGTCCTGTCCTAGTCACCTGCAGCAGTTAGGATCACTGAATCAATAAGTACAACAATTTGAACAACTTGCTCATACTTATCTACATTTTTCTTCCCTATGAAGATGCACTTCACATCTGTTCTATAATCCATCCTGTGTGGGACAATCATGTCCTTAATGGCTGCAGCCTCCCAAAACTTTAACTAACAAACTACAAATTGAGGTACCCAGATGTCCCTCTTAATCAAATGAAGTTGCAGACAATATGAAGGTGGATGAATGGACCGTGAAGGACCCTTGAACCCAATGGCTAACAATTTCTGCTATCATCTGTTAGGAACTATATTACCATTTTCTCTTTCGCTCTTGTTATTTCTGATTTAACTAGGTTAACTTTTATTGATTCAGCTTACTCAAAGTACTCGAACGGTACCAGTCTCATCTTGAAGAAGAAGAGGCCTCCAAAAGCAAAGCACAGGTACAACATATTATACAAGAAACAAACCTCAATTATGCTTTCAGACTAAAACCTCCACATATTCTACAAATTTCTTTCAAGCAAGATATTTCTTCATGTTCTTTGTGAAGATTTAAGTTACTGCAGAATGGAATCTACCATACAATTGATTAAGAAATATACTGAATCAACAGACACTGTTGCAATTTATCTCTTATTTTGCTAACATGAATATATAATGCCAACTAAGCATCTGACTGGAATTTTTTAGACTTGTACACTATACAGTAAGGAAAAACATTTTGTCTGCTTGAAAGAAAATATTCAGATAGAGCAGATGCCTGTTGGCTGACTGTTATATTGTTGGTGTCAGTAATTGTGTGTTTTTCAGTGTTCCGGTTTATAACTGACCTACACCTACTTCTATTATGCTATAGGACCACCATATATAGTAGTTGACTAATAAAGTGCCCTTACAGGTCTCTCTTTCCGAGTATTCAAATTTAAAGTCACATGCAGAGCTTTTAGAAATCATTCGAAGGCAAGTTATCTTACTTGCCAAAACTCTTCCCTTGCCATATTAGTACTTCATTCTGACTCACATGTTTATAGCCTGCAGCCACCTTGAAGTGCCAAATGCTCAGCAGTTGAGTATTACTGACCTTGTACAACTAGAAGAACAGCTTGATGCTGCACTGTCAAGGACTAGGTCCAGAAAGGTGATTTCCATTTAGATTCATTATGTTTATGTTTAAACCAACCTTTTTTTTGTTTAAAATCGTACTGTCTGGATGGAAGAAGCACCAAAATTTTGACTACTGGATCTTCGTATAGAAGTTGATATAAAGCATACGTCCTTAATTTTCTCCCTAGTTAACCACCATTGAGTTATAACTTATTTTACAAAATCTGATTAGTCTAAAATGTATTAGGACTCTGAAAATTTACTGCTACTATGCGACTATTTACTGCTACTATGTGACTTTCAACGACACGTCTTGTCTATTGCTCATCATTAATCTTGTTAATTACTGGTTCTAACATATTGTACATCTGGTATTCCATATGGTTCTGTAACTTTGTCATCATTCATGGCTTGCCAAGCCCCACATCTTTCAACGTCTTTCACACCATAGCTATAAGGACTTGCGAATGTCTCATAGATCACCTGCATGTTTCTTCAATAGGTACTCTATATATAGAAACTTAATAGGCCTAAAAATATGATTCCACACTGTCTTCTAGCACAGTTTCACAGTTTCGTTCTCTCGAACACTTATCATATTTGGTTAATTCAGCATCTCCTTGTAGCTTTATAAACTTTGCAGCTCATGGTAGATGTTACCCTTGGGCAGCTAATATAATCTTCTTCGGAACCTGTAATATTATGTTTACACTGCTCTGCTCCACAGTCCACCATCATCTAACATAAAGTCTTCTGAAGCCCTATCTACTATGCCCCACCTTTCATCTCTGTATCCAAAAGCTACATGAGAACTGATTCCTATTAGGTGTTTGAAATAGTAGAATGATACTGACTTCTCCAATCCACCACCCACCACCACCAGCCAGGAAATATATCTTAAATAACAGAAAACAAGGCACATAGAAGGCTCCTAATAAATTGGCTTATCTTGGATTTTTTCGTTCCTATCTCCCAGGACTGACACTTCCACGAAGTGCTCCCTTTCCACGCTAAACAATACGGTCAACTCATATAATAGGTATAGAAGGTATTTGAATGCAACTAGAAGACACAACAGCTTGTATTTGGGACCAGAGGTGTTAAGACTTCTTTGGATTTTCCTTGTTACGTGTTTCTCTATTGTAGTTTCATTTCATCTATCATGACTGTCACTGGTTAGTCCATCATTAGATTCCCAGTCCTGTTTCAAAACTTCGACAGTTCACTTATTCAGTAATTTCTTGTACAGACGCAACTGATGCTGGAGTCTGAGACAGCCCTACATGTAAAGGTACTTAATCTTATCACTATGAAAATAGTTTGGTACAACTTATCAAAGTTGTAGGCTCTAGATCTAAATGGGTAATCTTGTATGGATGAAAGTCACAAATCACAGTCTAATATTTCCACATTTTGCACGTAGTCTAATGAACTTAGATATATACAGTGTAGGGATTTGGGAAAGACTGACTACGAAAATGTTAGATGATCATTGACAAATGTATGAAAATAAAATTTAATCTATACCAACATTCGTGAAGAGTTTTTCGTTTTTTGTACACTTAGGTGCAATTGGTCTGTTTAGGGACAGAGAATTGAAGTACTTTTTTCATTTAATACTATGTCCTCTTGTCCAGTTGTCTTGCTACTCCATTCAAGACGATCTTGTTTCGTACAGTACATCACACTTGTGGTTCTGTATATAGTTGATTACTCAAAGGCTTATCTGATCCTTTTAGTTGAGAACTTGGGACGTCTTTTCTGTTCCTTATGGGATTTTCTGTCTCCAATGAGTGCCCAATGTGAAATCATAGCCAGTGTATACAGAGAACATATTGAGGCCAAAAAGAGGTCCTAAACCAAGAAACAAGCAATAACTAATAAAAGATAATTCCTCCGTCAATGTCCGTTTCAAACTGAACGTACTGATTTCTATTCTAAGAAAGTTCAAGGAGAAGTTAGTGGTATATTTACTCTGGTTTAGTCATGATCGCGTGTTATAACAAACTTAACAGAAACTAAAATGATACTAACTAAGGATAGTATTGACATTTCATACATAGCTACCTTCGTAAGAAAAAAGAACACTCATTCCAGGGCAAAATTCTAAGAGAAACAAGACACTCATTTTTTTGGGAGGCATGGAGTATTTCTTTTGTACTTAAATATTGTATAGTAGAATTCATGTCTGCTTTGAACTTCAACAGGAAAGGAAGCTAAGGGAGGAAAACAAGCTTCTTGAGAAACAGGTAACTTCCAAAGAAATAGATATATAAGAAGCATGGCTGAGAAAAGATATCAGGACTTGAATAGTAATTTGTTTCTTCACAGATTGCAGAAATAGAAAACGGGGAAGATAATTCCAACTTGGCGGTGGCGGCAACGGGGAACAATGGATGTGCCATTCACAAGGCCGGCATTGGTTTTTGTCAACTTGCAAACAATCATGCCGCCCACCCTACTCCTCGAACATTTCTTCGCTTGCTATAGGTGCATACACTAGGTGCAGTCCTATATAAACTCTAACAGTGTGGGATATGTGAGGTTCAGGTCCCTCTTGTTATATATAGTGGGTGCAATAATGTGATATATTTTTTTGGTGTCTCGTACTCTTAGCTATTTTCTACCTGTTCTAGTGATGTGGATGTGGGTTGAGTTGGTCAGTAATACAGTTGTAGATAATGTCACCAGCTAAACACAATGTTGCTTAATTTTATCCAACATATGTTATTATGATGCATGATCTCATACTATTATGAGGACCTTTTGTGGTTGTTGATTCAATGGTTGTTTAGAAAGGAAAGAGAATTGGCCTATTTGGCCAATTTCTCCCAAATCTGGATTTTTATCTAACATATGTCATAAGAGGCTCGTCGTACCAAACTAGTTAAGATTTGTTTGATCCATGTTGTGAAAAATTCATAACTATTATTTAAACTTGTTAGTTTGAACTAAATATTTTTTAATATTAATCTATATATGTATTATATAACCCCTTTTTGTGCGATTATACATGAGCCTCCCTATTCGATTCCCGATTTCGATTCATAAAATTTGCATTCCGATTCTCGATTTGAATCATCGTTCAACAATGAGGGTTGATTTGAATCTATTTGAGATAGGTTTAGTGGGAAGGGGTTGCCCCAATTTTTATACAATTTTTATCCTAATCAATATATCGATCATGATTCATATAATATTGCTCTGTTGCTGCTACTAGTTTGCACACAAAATTTGAACCAAAAAATAATTTTGAAATAAGACGAAGAAACCACATGCATGTCATTATTGGCTTACCGATCATCGACCAGTACCGGAAAAGCTTGATGTTAGAGCAGATGTAGGCCACGACGAGCGAGCGAGCAAGCAAGCAATTGAAGAAAGATTCCGGTGAATTACCGATCATCGATCATCGCCGGAAACCACCAGTGCAGTGTATGTTCCTCGACAACAGCTACTGTAAAATTATTAATTCCGATGAAAAAGCTCAATTTGCATGCATTACTATTTGAATAAAACAAGTTGAAAAGTGATGGATCTGAAGACACGTTGATGCCAATGAATTCATGCTAGTTGACAAGTGGCCTCCACGCCACCGCCATTCTCTCATCTCTAATTCATGTCCGATTTTTTTTTTTGGTAAATGACAGATGAGGCCTAGTTTTTGGTTCAATAACATGAAGTACCCAAATTTTGAACGTAGTTTTCGAGATATTTAAGTTATTTGCAAGTCTGTCAACAGTTATATTCAACGGAAAAGGTTAATTTTTTTTGCATTTGTGGTTCAAATGACCAATTAAAATTAAAAAACCCAAAATACCCCTGTCTTCCTCAAAACCACATCTTCAGACCCAAATTTCATCTATAATTAGTTACTTTGGTTCTTGTGCTTTGATCTTTTCACTTTTGTTTGCGGGTTCGTTAATTTTCCTTCTTTGATTTTTTATTTTTGTTTTGTTTGTTTTTTTGTTGCTTACTTGTATGATTTGACTGTAAACTTATAAATGTAGGTCATGCATTTTCTTTTGTTCTGTTTTTTATTTATTTGTTTTTATATGTATATATATATGTTCTGTTTTGTTTTATAAGATCAATAAACTCAAATCTATTTAAAATATGTAGAGAATATCAGACATAGTTTGGAAATCAGATTAACTTAAACACGATGGAAACCAACAAAATAAAAACAAAACGCATTTGCATTTCATAGAACAGAGCCTATCATGGCACTCAGCAACAAACTTGAGTTCTGATTTGCTTTACTTATGCTCATTTGTGTTTTTTTTTTTTTTTTGTTGTTGAAAATCCAGTTCAATTTCATAACAAAAATGATTTGACATCTAATGATTTTTGTGTTTTAAAAAGATTTCTGAAAAATCTAGAATCCGGCGATCGGGTTCTTCAATCTATGAAGTTTCTGGCGCCAGATACTTCATAGTTTGAAAATTGATTAGGTATCTCCAAAACTACGTTTTATAACTTGAATATATTATGTGTTATAATACCGAAATTTGGACCTCCATCTGCCATTATCTCTTTTTTTTTTCCTTCAAAATAATTCATTTGCTTTTAAATGTGATCTGACATAAAATTTATAATAATAATACTAATATTATTATTATTATTTATGCCCCCGTGTGCTGCACGGGTATATTAGCTTTGATTTGTTTGTTTTACAATGCTATATCTATTTATAGTCTACATATCACTTAACATGTATTACTATCTTTTAAGTTCCGCCAAATGACAATTTTCTTATGTTATTGTACATTACTACTTGCATTTGATAACGTTCTATATTGTAAAAAGTTGCTTCTAGTATATTACTTTATTACATTTTAGGGTTTATATAATAATTATGTAAAAATTTGTAATAAAACTAAAAATTTGACGACGTGACGCTCTAATATGCAGTTTAAATATATATTTTTTGTTCAGTTTTTATAGTATATATAAATTATCAACCAACCATCCAACAATAATAAGTATATATTTTTAATTGTATTTAAAAACTTCATTCGGTAAAGTAAAGACTAACATTGTCAAAGTTATTACACATTCATGTAGAAGATCTACCTATTCTACTGAGTAGTTAGGTGATGTGCAAGGACGACAATGATTTTATTTACATAGAAAAGAATGTCATGGAGAGGGCATTGAAAAATCACATAAATGATATCCGTCATTGTCGCTCTGTTCTCAGCCTCACCAATACCCGAGTCCAAATCATGTTGATTGATCGTCTTGTATAACAGTAACAAATATTATTTCTCTTGAAAGTGAATACAAAATGTATTACAAAGCGACGGTCATGACATAAAAAAAATAAAAAAATAAAAAAAAAATAAAGTGAAAGTTAGATGAAAGTTGAACAAGAAATTAATGTAGCATAGAAGAACATGGGTGATTCCAACAAAATACAGTTTGGTGCAATGACAACATATAACAACTTTCAGTTTTCTATCTCAATGCATCAAAACTTGTTTGGGTGTGGAAAACCATCTGTTTTTCTTGTTTAGTTTTTGAAATTCTTCCTAATTTCTTGGTTTATATATGTCACAAGCAAATACTCACATTTGAACAAATTCGCTCGTTTAGTCCAAGATATGCAGAGGCAAGTGGTTAAAATATTTTAGATTCTTTATAAAGTCTCAGGTTCGAGTTTCTTTGTTGACGATATGAGATAGGGTTTAGGATAACGCTCCATTTGAGAAGTGAGAAGCATTATTACTTCGAGTGTATAACCCATTGTTGATCCTAAAAAAAATTCCGTCACAAATAATGTGCTAAACAGACATCTCAAAATCAAATAATGTGTTTCTCACATGTTGACATCACAAATAATGTGCTAAACAAGCATCTCAGAATTACATAATGTGTTTCTCACATGTTGACTTCACAAACAATGTGTTAAACATGCATCCCACATGGTTTAATTGTTTGTTTAAAAGATCTATACATCTTCTACAATGATCAATGTTTATAAACACTAAGTGAAAATACTTGACAAACCATAAATTGTCATTGAGTTTACAAATCCAAATAATCTCAACTTAATATTGACTCTTAAACTGATTATCCACTATTTTTTTTAACCACCATCTTCAATTAATTTTAGTTGTGCTAACTAAGTAAAAAATATAGCAAGGATAACTCAAAGAAGACATGAGTCTACCTCAGACTATGATATACATGTTTTTAATTATATATGTAATACATCATGTTATTTTCACGACTGACCAACAATAGGTAGATTACAACACGAGTTAACTTCATACTTAGATATATATGATTATATTACTCTATGCATCAGATCTTTCTAATTTTATAGTCAATCTACAGTCAGCACTCAATAAACCCATATTGGTATCGGTTGATCTATCAAATATGTAATAGTGTAAATACAATTTACTAAATTCATAATTATACTACTTCTTTCTGAAAAATTTATAATCTTCAATTCATTTTGAACTTCTTTTTCTATATTGATTTTTCAAACAAAGCTTTCATTTGATGTTGATATTTTGCATCCACATGTATTCGTGTCGTGTCAAACGACTTAAACATTTTGAATTTCTTTTGAGGTTTCAAGTCTCTCTGGCGATGATATAGAGTGAGTTATTTGAGTTTTAAGGGGAGAGCTATTCCTGCTATGTAGTTCGATAAAAAAATATAGGGGAAATTACAGAAAGCCCCATTCAACTATTGACTTAAAACGCCTAACACCAGTAAACTAATGCACTTTACATCTAGCACCAGTAAATTATACATTTAACGAAATCAATTAAATTTTGAATGGAAAAATTGTCTCTCTCATCACATGTTAGACATGTGACTTATTTTTTTTTAAAATTCCCAAACTACCATGGTTCATCACTTATTCAAGAACACGAAGAACAACGATGAACATTTGAAAATTCCGGCAAGATGTGCAGTTTCCTGCAGCGAAAAATTCTATATGTTGCCGGAATCTGAGTTTTGTTGCCGGAAAATTCAAAAAATTGAATATTTCAGCGCTTATTTGCAGATTCCGACACCATTTCTGGTGACAATAAATTAATTTCAATTTCAAATTTTTATTTACATGATGAGAACAAAAAATACATACCAATCAATTTTACATTCAAATAATAAATTACAACCAATTTTCATTATATAAAATGAACTAAGAACAACCCAAAAAAGATAAAAAGATAAAAAAAGAAAAGATAAAAAAAGAAAAAGCAAGGGGTGCTACTGCTCACGCTGGTGAGCCCAGACCTGTGATATGAGCCAAACCCAAAATTATTTAAATAAAGATAATGATGGAGAATTCAATTACTAAACATGCAGAAATGAAAGGAGTAGAGAGAATTGATAGGTCAAATAAAAAGAAGAGGGTTTGAGAGGATAAGGTCAAAAGAATTTTGAGAGAGACAATTTGACGAATTAATCACCGGTTCCTTTTCCATTCATCAAACTGTTATATATACAAAAATTAAAAGTGTTGTGTACAAACCAAACAACACTCACTATCATAGGACTTTCCTACTAGACTAAACTATAACTATGCTAATAACATATAAATAAAGCTCAACATATAAACAGATCCTAAATACAACAATTTGAAATGGGCAAATGAATTGTTATTATATGGGGGATAAAATGGTCTTTCTATATTCTACTTACAGTTACAAGTAACGGAATCGTTAGATGTATAATTTACTGATGCTAGATGTAAAGTGTATTAATTTACTGGTGTTAGATATTTTAAGTTTGGATGGGTCTTTCTGTAATTTCTCCAAAAATATATAAATATTCCCTAAATACAATTACAGGGGAGTAACGTAATTACCGAACTATCCTTATTCGGATAAAGCCTGTAATGAGAATTGAGAACCCACGCGCCAAAGGGAAGTGACCAAAGCAACACGTGGCTGTCATATCCGCAGAAGATAAGGTCCCACGTCACCCGATCCCACACAATCTTCAAGAACCTCCCATTTACTCTATTTAATAGCGCGTGTCGTAAACGCCCATCAATTACGTGTAGGCCCCAAAAGCCCCGCTCTTTTTCTCTTTCTTAATAATTGTTTGTAGATAAAGCGACCCGTTCACTTCACACACAACTGCTGTTTACCATTTATATCCCCAGAATTTATTTTCTCTCTATCCAAACGGTAACAAGAAAATTTGCAAGAAAGTAAGGTTTATCGATTAGGCTGATCTGCAAACAATTCAGACATTGATCGTTTTCTATTTGAAAACAGATCCCACCGCCGCGTTTTCTAATTTTTTTTCTCTCTGAAGAGTTTCCTGAGAAACAAACAGACGTACAGCCCCTTTTGCCTATCAGCTTTCCCCACATGTGATTGTTCGATATCAGAGTTGAAAAGTCTCACCAATCAAATAACGCTGTAGATAGAGTTCTCTGAGTTTATCCATTTGCCTCGTATTGTGGATTTCTGTTTTTCGATTTTAATTTTTTACCTTCCAAATTTATTGGGGATTTTCTCGGATTAGGTCTGAAAATTTTCTGTCTGGAATTCCAACTTATTTTTCTGGGGAAAGATGATGAGAAGGGAACAAGATCAGCACTCTAGGGTATTGTACGAGCTCTCAGCTCTGGTTCTCAACCTCCTCCGATCTCCTCCGACGCCTATTCCATTTTCCGACCATCATTCTACGTCGATCCCGCCGGTCGTGTCATCGTCGAGACGGCCGGCAACGAAGATCACGCCGGCGGGATTTGCTTCGCTGATGTTGGGAATTTCACTTACCTTGATGCTATGCGGATCGATTACGTTTTTCATTGGGTTCCTGTTGATGCCTTGGGTTCTCGGATTGGTGATGGTGTTCTATGTGATTGGGATCGTCTCGAGCCTCTCGATGTTGGGGCGGTCCATTCTTTGCTATGCCACCACTCCATCCACTCCGCGAAAGGATATTCCTGGTAAGAATTTGAAGAACAAAAACTCTGCTTTTTGTCCTAAATTTTGCTTTCAGTTTCATCTGCTCTGTTAAATTTGTTTGAATAGATATGTTGGGGTTTATATGGATTTTGAAATATATTATATAGACTTTGTTAGATTTTTGGCTGTATGTTATTAATCTGATATGGTACATGTTGGATTTTAGGTGATAAATATGTAAGGGAATTTCATCATACATCTTTAAATTGTATTTGAAACTAGAATGTTAGGCTATTTATATATAAATAACCAATCCTGATCTTTTTGTGTGAGGCTGGTTTCATGTATAGTTCATGGCTGCTTGAGATTGGTACTTTGGAAAATTTGGAATTGTTTTGTTGATCGAAAATGCTAGCATATCTGCAGAATTAGCTGACAATTTGGAAAGAAAATGCATTTTTTTTTCCTTCCACAGGCACAATTGTTTCCGGTTAAACTCTCACCCCCGATATCTTTGGGTGGGCGCCAAACAATCCGAGTATATAATTATATTTTACCGGAGTGTATGATTGGGATTTCACAAACCCTTTGATCTTTAGTTTTGGATTGTTCTCTTGCTTATAAGACAATAATTGTTATCCTTGTCCTCCAAGACAAAATTATTAGATTGAGTAACCTTGAAGGTTCCTGTGCTTAATACATTTGGTCTCTGTCATGTTTCAATGTATTCAAATTTCATTTTTGCACGGTGATTCATATGTTTATGTACTTTGAAGTTCAAGAACTACTTGCCCAATTCAGATACTTGCATATGTAGTCATTTGATTTGAAAGATAGTGCCATTTCAAAAATGAGTGGTTAGAAAAGTCCCGGGAATTGCCACTCCTGTGCCCAATCATGTAGAGCAGTAACTTATGGGGCAATTATGGTGCCCCCATGCTTCTTATCTTCATATGCTTTGGTTTAAATGACCATTATGTGTGTTTTGTATCTGCTATAGGGCAATTATGGTGTCCCCATGCTTCTTATCTTCATATGCTTTGGTTTAAATGACCATTATGTGCGTTTTGTATCTGCTATAGTAATTACACATTACACCGCCATCCTATTGTTTGTTTTTTGGCTCACTCATTTTCTCTGTATTTTCTTTTGGTGGGTCTTAGGTCAATCATTTTATACCATAATGCAATTTCTGATCAATTGGTATTGATGATGCATGCAGCTTGGAAGCTTTTCTGATGGATAAACACAGTTAGAGAGTTTTATAGTAAGCGCGGGAAGATGTCAGCGTCACGCTGCCAAGCAAACAAACGGCAAAAAACAGGAGATTTTAACTGGCGTTGCTTCGAATGCAAGAACTGTGGATAGTGTTTTCTTTAAGATGGATATGAAATATGTGGGTATTGTTTCTTTGTTTATTAGAATTAGTGGATTGTTGGAGATATCAAGTACAATTCTCCCTTTGTGGGAAGAATTTGGAGGGTTTGTTCCTTCTTTTCAACCGTTAACTTTTATATTATTTTGTAATTTGACTCAAAATATCGATGTTTGTATAATTACAGTAGCTATTAGACATTATGAAGTTGTGGGGTTCTTTGCCCTGTTGGAAGTCAAAAAAGGGTATTGAGACGTTTTATCAGTAAGTTTGGTTTTTTCCTTCTTTTTCATGAGATGTTACTATCAGCCAAAGAAGACAGAAGTGAAGGAAGCTGATTGAATAAAGTGGTACGAATATTGTTTGTCTGAAATTGAAAGGGATTTGACTAGACTTTCTACCTAAAGATTTAACACTTGTTTTGTCTGAACTCAATTCGTGATACACGACCATTTAGTTACTATGTTTAACATGTTGTATTGAGAGTCGAGTTGCATATAAAGTACAACACGTATGCACAAACTGCCAATTCTATCATCAATTACTCTCTCCAACAGACATGAGTATTGTTTATGTTATATGTCAAGAAAAAAATAAGTTTATGTATTAAGAAAAAAATAAGGAGACATTAGTTAATGTTGTACATTTATCGTCTCTAGATAACTATGTATTATATCAAATATTTTATAAAGATATCATCGACTACACTTACACATCTAACATTCGAAAACACTTTATTTTAACACAAAAATTCAAATAAACATGACATGAATTATAATTGACACATATCTAATCTTTCTAAGAAATATTAGAGGAGATATAGCATTCCAGTAAATGGGCCTCATCCACTACTCTCAGCTCAATTAGTGGGTACGAAACAGCCCACGGTCTTGATGGACCGTGTTGAAGCCTTGTCAATGGACCTTAAAGTCATTGCAAAGCCCAATGTATTAAGGTTTGTTGGCACATCACAATTCACGTGAATGGTTTTGTTTTACGAAATAATCTAAAGGAGGTACAAACACAAATTTTAGTGTAAATAATATTATAGCTAAACCACATTTCAAAAAAAAAAAAAAAAAAAAAAAAAAATAAAGATAAAACAAACCTTCAAACCACCACATTCAAAAACCAATCAAAAGCCAAGAACACTTGTAAAAAACACAAAGTAACAACACAAACCCAAAAATCAAGATAAAAAGCAATTAAAGTACGAAATTTAAAAAAGAGAACCGGACCGGAGAGGAACTATCCGGTGTAGATGTGCACACCGACGGCGATGGTGAAGATGGTGATGAGTCCAAAGAAGATAATGGTGTGTACCAAGATGGACACTCCACTCGTGTGCATGTTACCAAACTCCACTATCTTCCCCTTCCCAGGTAGCTGGAACAATAATCCTGGGCTTAACAGCACGAACAGCACCCCTGCGATCACCACTGGTCCCCAATCCGCCATGATCAACGGTGATGATTAATTCGATGAACAACAATTAATACTCACAGGTCGATTGATCTCTCTGAAAAGTGTGGAGTGGAGTGTCGAATAAATAAGCAGATCAGTGCTCCTGTTAAAGAAGAAAGGAATCAAAATGAGTATCAGTGAACAACAAGATATCTTGCGCTAATTATTTATATTATTTTACTATATGATCATCAATTATTATTATTATTATAAAGTAGAGAGATTATATAATAAATTGCATGTCACGGTCTTTGGACTTTGTACAGATGGGGCATGGACGTGGAGCAAATTAGGGCTCTGATTCGTTTCTTTAATGACACGATTATAGCTTATTATTATTTAATTTTTGTTATGGAAATGTAACAAAGATTGTGACATATATTGAGACTTTATTCTCTTTTTCTTAGATTTGTCACTTTACTCGTGTAGATCGGCGTGTATAATTGGGTTTTCTCCTACGCCTTGCTACTTTTCTTTGATGCATCAGTGATCAAATATTGATTCAATTCATTGTTAAGAGAATGAACAAGTAAGATGGTTTTATTAAAAAATGAAGATAAAGCATTATTTTGGAGAAAAATATCAATAAAACGAGACATTTACTTTGAGACGGGGTAGTCTTACTAATTAGTTTTATTTTGATATTATTCGTAAAGTCATAAGTTGACTCGATGAATGACAAAATGACGCATGTTGTTCGAGCTCCGCATTCGCACCCAAGCGTCAACGCCCGAGAAAATCAAACATAGAGTGTGCATGTGTGGGAGCTCTCAAGCTCACCTGGAATGTACGGTCAGGAGACTAAAGCTAAAACAACCAAATAGGCTATGAAGTGGACCCCACGTCACCAACAAACTGACAATGCGATAACAAATGGCTAGCTTTAGTTTGTATTTGTAGGTATAATTAATACGCTTTCACTGGTATCGACAATTTACAATGAGATTTTCTCTCTTTACTCATCTTTAGAATTTTTTCTAAAGCTCTCCAGCTCTAGTAATGTGTGGTTCAATGTCCCCCAAGCAGATTTTTATACACACCTTATAAGACGGATTATTAATTATATGCTACCCTCATGCAAATTCCAAGAATTAAAGAGTAATGTCTTAACCCCTCCTCCGACTACTCTTCCATTGGCCAAAGACTCTGAATCCATCTCTACAAGAAAATCACTTTAACATAGGAAAAAAAAAAGATAAACACTATCAACAAAGCGTCATATTCCTATTTTTAGATGACTTCTTACATCAAATCAATTCGATGCACTTACATGAAGCCATGTTTGTTTGATTTATTTAATAGATTTTATTAGTTTTCCTCCTTTAAGGAACATTACGTGAAGTGTTTGAGATGCACTTCACTAACTCCACTGTATGATGGTTCTTGAACTAAATAAAATTGTTGGATTAGTTACAAATAATACTCCCTCTGTTCCAAAATGAGTGTTTTGTTTCTATTTTTTGCAAAAATTAAGAATTAAAAAATAATTTAGTGTTTTTTCAATATAACCCTCACTTTTCTCATGTGCACCAATGTGCAGATTTGCCCATGTGCATAACTGATAAGGGTAATATGGGAAGAACACTAATATAATAACATAAAAATAGAAACAAGACACTCAAATTTTGGACAAAACTTTTTGACAAACAAGACACTCATTTTGGGACGGAGGAGTACTAATTAAGAACCCATAACGTGACCTTAATTATTTAACTACCAGATATAGAAATATACATTACATGTAATAGTAGTAGGTATAGCTTTCGGTTTTGGACAATTACTGTTTAAAGCAAATTAGATAGATACATCAAACAGGTTTTTGAACTAAACTTAATTAACGTACATGACGTGAATGTGTCTGATCTAGCTAGCTACCAACTTACTCTAAGCTCGACTCGTATGCTAAACCTGACTAAAGTTTTCATTAACAAGATGTTTCAAACTAGAAGTGCATTGATTGGTTTTTTTGACAGCTGATGATGAACAGATAATTAATAAAATAATTAAAAGTTAAAGCAAGATGACGTGGTGCATTAGCATTATGGGTTTATTATCGCAATGAGCTGATGACGTGGAGTTCCACACTTACTTTTCTTCATAATCTTTAATGTTCTTCTACATGATCCATATCGATGGACTGTCGTGTGATGAATTGACGTTTAGAGGACCCAAACAGTTGTGCACTTGGTGTCGAACTCATTTATATATATTACATGCACGGTTGTACGCTACATCATACTCATAGTTGGAAAAATTCATGTTTTTGGTCGGTTTTTAGTTGAAATTAGGTTTTCAATTTGTTTTTACCTTCTTTTGCTAAAAGAACAATGCATTAATTAAACTCCTAATCGTTGAAAATGTTAGATATGCTAGCGAAAAACACTGAATAGTCAACTAGTCATATCTCAATTTGTGTGAGATTCTAGTATGATTATAGTATATCAGTTTTTAAAGTTCGTGTTTTCTTGTACTTGAGTTGTTTGAACAATTCAATAAAAGAGAAGTACAGCTCGTAGAAATTGACAGTTAAGTCAAATCAATTAAATATTTTTGTGTTTGTGTGATTGAATGTTTTGTTAATTATTTGTTCATACATTTATCTTCGGTTGGGGAAAGTTTTTGTGTTTCGTTAAGAATACAACTGTTTTAATTACTTTACAATACTACAGTAGTAATTTGAGAATTACTTGAAAAGTATGATCCTTAAAGCATATGAGAAAGGGAATTAAAGAAGAAAAAAGAGAGAGAAAATAACAAGTGGTGGTTAGTGGGTGGATAAGTCACAAGTGGTACGTGGAGCCAATGGAGAAGAAGCTCAATGTACTGTACACCACCCAATCATCTCCGAATTCAACCTAGCTCCATCTTCTTTGGAAACTGGGATGGATAATATTCATGAATTTCATCAAATTGATACAGAAACTAAAGGAACATTCCTTCATTTAAATTGATGAATAATTAAGCAAATGAAACGACACTTCTCATTAAATTAATTACTGATTCATAACGACACACAAAAACCAGTTCACACTAACAACAAACGACAGAGACAATTAAGATCATGCACGCACGATCGATCGAGTACAATCAAGCGGAAAACAAAGACATGAAACGACAGTCGTAGCTAGCTAGGTAGAGATCATGGGATCGAGCTATTGATCATGGGTTAATTAGCTAGGTTAACCCATGTACAAGTGAATCCTGACGGCGAGCAAGAAGACGCAAATGAGACCGAAGTAGAGCAGAGAGTGTATGAGAATGGAGGCACCGCTTGTCCGGAAATTGCCAAACTCCACACAACGTTGGTGTCCCGGCACCTGAAACAGCAGTCCCGGCGTCAGCAGCACGAACAGCACCACCGCCACGAACACTGGTCCCCAATCCGACATGATTCTTTGATTTTTGATTGATTTATCGGACTTTAATGAATGAGTTGTGGAGTTACGTTGGGAGCTGATTGGCTTTATATACACTGCACTTCTAAGAGGAGGCTTTGGTGGGAAGCAAATTGACTATCAGATTAAGGCTAATTCTAGTCCCATTTGTGATGCTCTGCTTTGGCACGTGACTTTACTACACATGTCACGTGTCATGTGCTTTGTACTGCTAATTGGGCTATCAGAGTATCTATCACCTACCATATACTATTATTTTTATACCTAAATGCATAGGTCCCATTGTTATTTACTAGTCACAGTAGAGAATGTGTCTTCTACAAGCAATTTAAAAGGGGCAAGCATGCTCTACTCATTCACATGATTCTTGGATTTGGATTTGGAACCTGCCCTTTGTTTATTGAGTACACAAACTTGATCAAATCAAAGACTTCGTTTATATAGTTGGAACAAATATATTTCTGTGTATTGAAATTAATTATTTACATGCATACAAAGCTCTTATTTATAGAGCAAGAAATGAAGAAAATATCGACAGACAAAATCTCTATAGGGAGTGGACTTTGAGGGTGGCTTAGTTGGACTTTAACCATGATACGAGGGATATGTTATTTGACTTTGACATGCCCCCTCAAACTCAATGTGGTTCGATCGAAACCATGTT
This sequence comes from Pelargonium cotyledonis, assembly GCA_036897625.1. Taxonomy (NCBI): domain Eukaryota; kingdom Viridiplantae; phylum Streptophyta; class Magnoliopsida; order Geraniales; family Geraniaceae; genus Pelargonium; species Pelargonium cotyledonis. The sequence goes on along the minus strand of JAYMTA010000406.1, from coordinate 19 downwards.
GAGTTTGGAAACCAAATGT
>JAYMTA010000405.1:0-29737 GCA_036897625.1 Pelargonium cotyledonis | reverse complement strand
ACCTTCCAGTAAAGATGTGCTCACGAACACCTAAAATTGTAGGCGGACGCACACCATGATCCTCATTAAATTCTTCCAGAAGATTACGCATTTTAAAAGCTTCTTCCAAGTAATTGTCCTACATTGGAACACTAAACCATCAAAACATGACTATTAATATGATAACTTCCATGGTAAGCTCAAATATCCATAACTGTACCTGGTTCATGTCAATGGCCTGAAGAGCTTCTCCGCGAGTGAAAATCACAGCATGGTTCTGATTTTCAGGCTTTCCTTCTCCTACCTTTGCTGAACCCGGCAATTTGATGCGATATATTTCCTTCAGAAAAGAGTGGAAAACAATTACATTTTTGTATTTCAACTCAACATGGCTGTTCTGGCTCAAATTTCAAAGTAATATTACCTGGTCAAGTTTATCAACAGCTTTGACCAACACAGAATAATAAACTTTCTGAACCTTTCCGCTACCGTCTCTTTCTTCAACTTCATCAATATATGCTACACGAAGAGAAGGATGGCTGTATGGAAGCACCAAAAATCAAAATGTAAACTGAGCAAACATTTGGGACCTTGTTGACTTTATGAGATGGAGAACGTACTTAACCATCAAATTCAGGATGTCTGTGGCACGGCGATCTCCATTCCGCTTTTGATTCCCATAGATTTGACAGGTAGCAACATATGTGAATTTCATGTCAGCAACAGCCTCTAATTGAGCATATAGGGATCTCCGACTTTTCTTATCCACATCTGATGGGACTGAGATGGCTTTGTAGCCTTCTAGTATTTCTGTTCATCATCAACAAAGTGAGGGCACATATCAAATGCACTGATAAGCACAAAAGCAGAGGTGGAGGGGCATCTGATATATAGATACTAAAAATGACAGGCCTAACCCAAATGTTAGGCAGTATACATCTGAATTAACACTTCCATTCCCTGTTAATTAATATGATTAAAAGTGAGAAGATTGTTACCATCCTTGAAAGACTTAACTGAAGGAGATGAGGATCTTCTCTCATGCTTCAAATTTCAATATCCTTTAAAAGTTATCACAAAGAGGCAAGAGCTATAGTGCTCTTACCAGTTTCACAAGCCATGTCAAGAAACGCCTGAAGTTTCAAAGCCCGGTGATAGTACATCATCCCTCTAACTGCAGCACCGATAGTTATCAGTTGCCGAGACCAATTGATTGATGAATATAAAAGAGAAAATATTAAATCTCTTACCCGTCCTGCAGAGAGTTTGCCCTCTTAAGGAGGCCCAATGGCGAAGTTGCAAGATGTTCTCATCATTTTCCCAAACCTCATTTTCCTTATTACAACCAATTCGCTCCATGAAGTTATTCCACTCATCTAAGAGAAAAGAACCAAGGTTGCCGAGTCACTATGGCCAATCCCAAGACAAAGTTAACCTATATTAAACTAAGTATAACAATGGACGACTACAACATTACCAACCTGGGTAGATCTTTTGCAAGTAGTATACGATTGATACACCATCTTCATTCTCCATCTCAAGGTCAGATTTAGAATAGACTGTCTCCTCGCTATAGTATGGAGTCAGGACACTGCCAATTGTATGAAAGTAATCATGATGCCATAAAAGAATTTTGGCAACTTGAAAGCTTGAAAGAAGGTAGAAATGGTAATTCTTGTATTTAAATTTCCAAGTAATAATACAAAGTCTCTCTAGTCACTGAAGGTAAAAAGGTTCAATTCAGAATGATGCAATTAGCAGATGGTATACCCATAAGTTGTGAGCAATAGACATTGTTGTACATAGATGGAAACCATACCTGAATGAGAGCATTTTACGAACTCGGGGAGCACGTGGCATATCCATAAACAATGAATTCGTGAAGAATGCAATCCTTCTGCGTGCTTCAAGGTTGATTGGTACATCAGTGGCAGATTCTTTTACCGTCAAAAGGAGATAGAGACGTTTTATCTAGAACATCAGTAAGCAAAAAAAGAAAGCTGTAATATTTCTTAGAAAAGTAATGGCTCCTATACTATAAGGATAGAACAGGCCTATTAATCAGAACTCTTAATTTAACTGTCTTTTAATCTGGTTATGAAATTTCATGCATTCATGTTAGAATCTGTTGCCTTTCCATTATAAACAATGGGATTTGATTGAGGAGTAGTAAATCCTGGGATGAAAGATAAATCATAGAATCATGACAGTAAATGAGAGTGATTTTGTAAGTTGTGTTTTTTTTTTCACCCTGTTTAACTCGACACATAAATAATAAGGGGTTCATTGTACTCGACACATCAAGCTAGTGAATGCATTCTGCTCTTTGGGCACTTGGGCTGTGGATGTAGCCCATAAGGCAGAACCACATTATTTTCTTAAGCTCACTCTCTTCACTCCATTTATGTTTCTCCCCCATTTCATCTATCCTAAATATTTGAACAGTTCACAATGAGGAATGCAAAGGCTTATCCTTTCCTACACACGCGCGCACGGACACTCACACAAATACACACACTTACACACACATATATGTATGTATATATATATAAGTAAAACACTTCATGTAAGAGTCCACAGTTCAGTTAAACAGACAAAACTGAATAATATACAGGTACCTGTTCTTCCCATTGTGCCGTAACCACAGGAGGGAACACTATAGCAGGTTTTGGATCGGTGCCAGCAAAGAGTTGCTTTCCAGAGTCCTTGCTACTATGACCAAGTTCTACTAATTCACTGAACAATCATAAGATAAAACTAGAACAGTTAGCCTTCATCAGAGATATATGACAATAAAAGCACTAAGTTGTCCACCCACCGAATTTCATTCACCATCAAATCACTGGTAACTACTTCTAACATGTCTTGCAGTATTAACACCACTGCATCTCGTTTAGATGGATCACCGTCTTTCTGCAACATGATAGAAAATGGTAAATTTTCATAGTAATAAACAACCAGCTAGCATTGATGCACAAAAATTAACTGCAAATTTAAAGAATGTTCTTTTGTACAGTACTCACCAAGATACCCACTAGCTCCACAATTTTCTGGCAAAGAGTAGGTAAGTAAGCCATTCTGAAGTTTGCAAGAAATGTATTCTTGGCAATGTTGCTTTCAATTTCTTTAATGATGATGCCAATTATCCTGAAACAGTAAAATAAAAGTTAATCACTATTCATTATGTTTCTTAATTTCTTCAGTACTACATATGAATTTAAAAAGTAAACCTTCTCCTCAGACAATGACACCATATATTGCAATGTGAACCCTTCAAAATATTATGGTTCTCATCATAAGCATGACTTGGAGTCAAGCAACTCTACTATCACAGAGGCATCTCATGAAAGTAACGAAGCACACAAATAGATATTGGAGATAAGCAGAAATGAGGATCTAAAATAAAAATAAAATGAAAGGGTACCTCTAAATGTCAACATTTCTTTCTTTTTGGTGGAGCTGGGTGGGTAGGTGGGGGTAAGGGTAACAACAATTATAATAAATGAGAACAGGACTCTAGGATGCTATTAACTCCATATTAAAGAATACATTACAATATTCACCTGACAATCAAATTGGACTTAACTTATGGGGAAGTTTCTAATATAAGTTTCATAATAAGAAAACAAGGTCAATAATAACCTTTTCTCAGTTTCTCCGGCCACCAATGTATTCAGAACAAGTTTGAAAGATTCATAGCATTCGATGACTGTACATCTCATATATTCATCCGTACCAATACGCTTCCAAAGGTCGAAGTCCCTGGATCGAAACTGAACTGCCATATCCAATGCTATTGGGATCTGCAGAGCAGACAAATGATAAAAACAAACCAATTTTACACATACAAGGAATTCTAGAAGAAAACTAGCTGACCTTGCTTGCAAGTAAAAATGGTGGCCATTGAATCATTTTCAGGCTAGGATCAGATGAATATGGAACCATCAAGAGATCCATCTCCCTGAAAAAAAAAATCACAAACTTCAGTTTTAACGGACACACATATGGTTGAACGAAACAATATATAGCTTGATTGAGGGGTCTTCCTGTCACTTATTAGATCTTGTTCACGGAAATTACATATTACTTCATTCCATAGCTGAGCAAATTTAGCAGCTTCACTTCTCTTGCTTGATGAAGCCTACATAAGTACAGAACTATAATCTTTACACAACCAAAGTATATGTGTAATACACTACTCATCGTAAGGTGTGGCTACACAATCATTTTTGAAATGTGTGTTACAACCTTTTCATAACTCTTAGCAAAAGAGAATCTCCTTTTCTTTGAATTGTCAGAAGGAACCAAACAAGTGTTGAATGCACCAGGTAAGGACTGGAACCGCGACCTTAACATGCCTAGTGTTCGAACCTGTAAAGATGAGATATGAAAATGGTTTGTACAAATCATGAATGCAATGTGTTAATTCATGCCACTGACATAATTTCCACACACACACAAACCAATTCAAATATTTCTTAACAATAGAGAGTTCTACTTAAAGCATGCCTTTTGTAGAGAATATGAAATGCTATTATTGATGTAGAATAGAATTTCTTTATACAAGACATTACAAGAGTTGACCAGAAATTAAAAAGGAAATATAGCATAGGACCATTGGTTAAGGCTTAATCTGTGAAGCTAAGTGATCTAATCAAAATAAGGCATACATAAAAAAAAAAATCCCCCTCTCAAACTCAAGGTGCCACTGAATTGACACTTGAGTTTGTGAAAAAACACTAAAAAGTGAGACGTAAAAAAACTTGTCCATAAATACAATCGGAGAAGTCAATGAATCATGCCAAATTTGATGAAAAGCACATCGACATATCTATTGAAGTTTGTTGATGCAGTTGAAGGGGGTGACTGATTGGAGCCCTCTCCAAGCTCCAACCACCTAAGCATGGTTGGATTATGAAAATAACTCCAAAAAAAAAGAAATGTTCTCTATGAACAGAACCAAACCAAACGATGACAGATAGAAACACCAGGTTTATATTTTATATATTTATTTATTTTTCCAGTGTGAAGGAATGCCCACATGTTGATGGCTTATTGAGAAAAAAAAAACTATGAGATCACAACACCGCCGCCCTAAGGCAACAGTTTTTAGAAGAGCCCTTCAAGAACAAGAAGGCTCTGATACCATGTAGAGAATATGAAATGCTGTTGTTTATATTGATGTATAATAGGAACCCTTTATATAGGTCATTGCAAGACTTGACTCAAATTAAAATAGGAAATAGCTTAGGTAAGGGCTTAATCTATGAAGCTAATTGATCTATTCAAAACAAGGCATAACTAAACAAATCTGATATATTACGAGATTCTAAATATCTCAGCATCTTTAATAAATGGAACCTAATTACATGTCATCAGCAAATAGACAGCATTAGAAGAATGTTGGAAAATCAACCTAATGTGATATCATTATCAAAGTTCATATGGCTGGCTTGCAAAAGAAAACTCATGTTCCACTTAAAAGAAAAATTAAACTGAAGATACTTTGAAAATAAAATCAGTAATCAGCTTCTCATTATCATGGTTTTACATATGAAAATCATCTCAGCATTTTAGTGGCATGTAGAAAACAATGAACAAGCATGAAAGTTCGGAAAAGATGGGCAAATTAACTTCATATGATGAACTGATTTGCCAAGCTCATTATAACAATAGAAGAGTTCACAAATAGTTCTTTGGAGAGGGGGAAAGAAGCAGTTAGAAAGATTACCTCTCCAAGACGATCAAAGGCCCCTATAAAACCACCATACAAGGTTGAGAAAATAGCATACCAAATTTGAGTGTCCATAAAATAAACCTGCATTGAAGTTGTAAACTAATGAGGTTATCTTCACGAACAACAATTTACAGAGTGCTCATACCACAATGACTGAAGTATCTACTAACAAATATAGAAGTTAGTAAGACGCACAGTGATTATTGGCGCCCAAAGTGTTGCAACGGCTCCATAGTGATTTTTAGCTGCATATATACCAATAAGTCCTTGTAATCTAAAAAAAATACAAATTGAATTGAAAGATTTTAATGCAACGCCAGAATAAATACCACCCGGGAAAAATTCATGCCAAGCATATTTGACTGTACGAATGTTCATTATATCTTTTGTTGGCTTCACTAGAGGTTTTATCTGAGGAATAGATAGGCAATGGGTAAAAGGCAGATCCTGGAAGTCCTCAAGTAACCATCTTACTATAAATAAATAACAATAGCAAACAAGAACATTACCTGGACAAAATAACTGAATGCAAATTTGCTACAAAGAAGTAACACCCAAAAGGTAGTATACCTGAAATGAAATATCATAGTGAATGGTGCAACATTAGACAATAAATGACTAAATCAGAGTAAAAAATTAGCTGCACTCCTCTGGACTCACTTAATTAGTGCAAATTGACTTTCGTGCATTCCCCTCCCAATATAAATTCTTGGCTGCAGATGGCAAACAATTTTGTTCAAGTGATGAAATAACATTTGCCTATGGTCGGAGAACAAAAGTAAGTAAAAGAACTCTGCTTCTGGTTCCACTAAAACTGTGTGCAGGAGCAAAACAGAATAGAACTAATATTGACTAACTGTCTTCAGACAAAGATGGTGATGATTTATTTCACTAATATAGTCACTAAGTGGTGCTGTGAAACTCAAATGTGAAAAGTCATAAATGTATGTCTATGATTGATTAATTGTATCTAAGTCTTCTGCATACAGATATATTAAAATGAAGTAACGTATACACACACTTTGCCACCAATAACTTTTTGCTCATTCCCTAAAATGTTAAAAAGTGTATTAATCTTAAGTCATTATATTAATGCCTCAACCAAGCAAAACTTATTTAGAATTTCAGATGCGGAGGTACTCTTAATAGTGTTATTTATATGATTTGGAAAATTAAATTCAAACTACCACCATATTCACATTATGTCAATTGATTTATCTGATAAACCATCATACATAGGCATCCCAACTAAGGCATATTATTGGTTAATAGGCAAGTATGTAGAAACTAGAAACACAACCTTATAAAATAGACTGATTCTTTTAGTTTTAGAAAGTTCAGAGAAAAATGATTAAAAATTATATTACCTAAGCAAATCTTACAGGAAAGGCAGATCCAATTTAAGATATAAGGGAACTGGATGTGTCAAAATAAATGTACAGGACTGTAGGCGAGAATTATCATGTAATATACAGCCTCAATGTAGACTGAGCTAAATTGAATACTCTGAAAACTTTAAGGTTCTATTGTTCTTAGAAATACAGCTTCCTAGTTGAGTCAGAATTTAGTGTTTCCTAACATTAGCTACACAAGTTTATAGATCCATAGCTTGATCAAAGAGACATTGCTTATCTAATGTAAACACTTTGGGCAATTTTTTAGTGTTCTTTACCACAGTATCTTATAGATTTCAACAACATACTATAAGCTAACCAACAAAATTATATTAAAATAAACTATGCTATGAAACACCCAAGAGAATGGAGGAAATAAGAGAAGCAGATATTAATATGGATACCTGTGACCACCACAAAAGCAACCTAAAGATACGCCAGTCTGAGTTCTCAATCCAACGTCGGAGCATTGGAAAAAAGAACAATGCAGCTGATAGTATATTTGGAAGCAAATATACTGCCACAGCCATCATATATAAAGGTGGAACACCCTTTACTTTACCAACAAATGAGAACACATCTTTGAATGCTTTGGGGGCATCAGAAGAGTTCACATATAATACAGGGAGAATGACAGTCCATGCAAAACTAACAATTATCTTAAGCACTTTTCTCATGAAATCAGTGAACTTCCACCTATGATATCCTGGGAAGTTCATAGCAAAATCCAGTAGACCTGATTCAGATGGAAGATTGAAATGAGAACAAGCAAATTAAGACCTTGTCTCGAAACAATTAAATTCGCAAACTGAAAAAATGGACAAGCAAGCTGATAGAAGTTTCATGCATGCAGATGAGTTACAAGAATGCCAATAGCAACATCAAACTGACCATAATACTTTCTGCGGTGATTGAAAAATAGTCAGCTCAATAATAATCCAGGACATAGTTTCATGCATGCAGATGAATAATGACATTATTGACAATGTATTGCAGAATTCTACGATGCTTCACATTCATGTAATACATTAGTTACAAGAATGCCAATAGCAACATCAAATTGACCATAATACTTTCTGCGGTGATTAAAAATAGTCAGCTCAATAATAATCTAGGACATATAGAAATTCAATGTATATTGATAACATTCTCTTCGATCTACTTCAGTCATGCCACATTAATTCTATTTTTAACATGCTCTTCAATCTCTCCATCTTTTTGAAGCATAGATCCAAGATACCTAAAATAGTCACTTTTAGTAATTTCCTTATCTTTTAGCATAATTGAATCACTAGTCACCCCATATTTTTGCTAAAATCACATATTCAATTTTAGTTCTACTTATTCTAAACTCATTTGATTGTGAAGTTTCTCTTCGTCTATAGAATTTGGCATTAACCCCTACTTCATCATCCGCAAACACCTTAAACCAAGGGATCTCATCTTGAGGAGGTATTGTGATCTCATCAACGACCAAGGCAAAAAGGAATGAGTTTAGAGTTGATCCTTGATCCAATCTTATCTTAATAGGAGCACCACTGATGACTCCCCCACTATACCTTGTACTAGTTGATGCTCTCAAATTTCTTCCATCTTCCCCTTCCCTCATCAGAATCCCCTCATGAAGTTTATACAACTCAAATGGTGACAGCATAGAAAAATGATTTATTTTAATAATTTTCATCATCATCAGACAGCCATCAATATAGCTCCTAGAACTATAGAACCATATTTTAAGTAATGTCATTAAAACAATTTGTATCAATTATAGGAATAGAATGTTTTCACAGATCTAAGAAATTGCTTTATGGTATCATACTTTGGATGAAGCGAAGAAATGCTGCTGTGATGAAAATACTGGATAGAGAATATAGGACATTCCTTCGTAAAATCTCTAGTAGCGAAATCCCACTCCATGCAATGATGACCATTGCCTGTAACAGTACAATTTAAAATTTTAATTATTAGCACAAAGTGCAAAATTCAGGAGTGACTACAATGCGACTTCACTGTTCATGCTTTGGTGCCTCTAAATACCTGTAAAGCCAGTATATAAAAGGTCCATAATCGATCAAAACTTCGGAAGATATTCCAAAATGTTCGAATCTCAATAAAAGACGATTTCCCAGTTGTTCCAGGAGGAATCTTCTGAGAAAAATGTTTTTCCTTTCCCTGTTTTAGAAAACATGATATGGAGATGATTTATATAGTAATTCGGGTCTATTATAGAAACATGCTTAAAATATAGGAGTACATGTGTCATATCACGTGTCGATTTGAAAAAGTCACCATCTTCACGCATAGGCCAACCGAGGGCGAAGCAATCAGCTGACCTGAACAACATTGAGAACACAAAATTTAGATGGTACGAGAAGACTTAAAAACACAAATATAATACCGTAGTAATGGTCGGATTCATATATTAAAATGATGCGTACCAAAAATACTCATTCAGGTCATCATAATTACACCATGCTGAATTAGGAGATTTTCCATTTCGGCTCTTCATCGCTTCCTGATATCATAAAAGTATTTTTTATGTCAAGACTAGAGAGATCAGAAGTCTAAGGAAAATACTATACATATGTTTGCACTAGCAATTACCTGTTCAATTACACGGTAAATTGGTGTTATCACCTTCTGCAGGAAAGCCTCATCATCCCCACCGTAAGATGGCTTGATGTTTTCTCCAGTAGCTTTGCTGGCAGTTGCAGTTATCATACCATTGAGTTCCATAGCCATCTGATTGATAATTGAATGATGTTTGTATAAACATGCAGATGATAGAGAATGGATAATTTTATTAAACGATGAAAAATTTGTTAATAACAAAGCAAATATAATCCAAAATGATAAATAAACATCACGCACATTATGAAAAATAAAGCATAGACATTCTGGCATGAGGCGGACATTAGATCCTTCGCCCCAGATGAGAAGATATAGGCCCATGTATAGTATCTTCCTCTGCTGACTTTCCTGGTCGCTTTGAGGAAGCCTATATGGAATAATATTTGTGCTTTAGCATAATTATTTTCTGATAATATTTCGAAAACTCAAGTCATAACCTCTAACACACAAGTATATCAGAGTCCATTAATAGACCTAGATACACAAACTGTTTTATCTCACCTCAAACTGTGTTTCTGGTCCAGAAATTTGCACCATGTTTTGTAATTCTTAAAAAGCTTGTTCATAACGGCAATAACAGCACGATCATCAAGCTAAACAGAGAAAATTAGGTTAATATTTCAATTACAGCCCAGATATTGGAAAAAATAGATGCAATACAGTTTGATTTTGACATAAAATTCAACCCAGATATTTAAGAAAATGGATGTTCCTGACCTCAAAATTAACTAAGAAATGATATGTGTGCTAAGTTAACACCTATGTTTCATGGCATGTAGATATTATGACACATTTAGAATGATGCTGTTATCAACTATAGGTGACATGGAAATAATATAACTGAAGTCCCAAAATGCAACAAAAAGATAATCTGAAGAGAGGATCGTCACATGCCGTGTTGAGAGGTTCAGGTTTGGGTTCAAGCCTTATGTGGTTATTAGCAAGTAGTAAAATCAAGTGCTCTCTCTGGTTCCTGACATTGTCTTTCTGTAGTCATTAAAATAAAGGAAAAACATAAATCATTCACTTGATAACAAAATGTAGCAGTATATAAGTAATGAACATCTCATCTTAGAGGTCAACAGCATGCCTGGAACCCAAACACAGCCCTTAGCCAATCAAGTATGTCTAAATCTCCCGTGGCCTGCTTGTGTTGCTCAAAAAGAGATGGCCATGTCAAGCCACGCGTGTTGGACAATGCAGCCACTGCAGCCCTTACCTGGTATAAAAAGAAGAAAACAAAACAACAATATTGATTAGATGATCTAGGCGTTGTAACCAACTTCAACACACAGCCATGAACCTATCCAAACCCATAACTACCCTCCTCCACCTAAACAATAAGAGAGTGACTAAGTTCAGCCCTGACTCTCTTATCATGGATCACATGAAGGATTGGGGTCATACACAAAATCAGAAACTTCATGAGTCAGACATCAACCAAAACAAAAGCGGACATGGTTCTTGTTGGAACCGGATCTTGAGTCAGTGGATGGGTCAATAATCAGGTCACTATGGCACATCCCAGAAGCCAAATTCCACTTCCCACAGTCAACTGGGCGCTCAGGAGGCCTATCATTCTCATTACTGCCATCAAAATCCCAAGGTAATTACAGGATTGGTGCCTTCAAGATTGGAAATCCATACCAAGTAGGTTTCTTGTTTAGTTTATTATCTCATGCTTGTTTCAGTACCTTTAGTTTCTGCATTGTATTTTCGCTAAGTCCAATCTTATTTGTTTGGTGTTTGTACTCTTTTTTCCCTCCTCGGAAATTCCATCAATATAGAGTACCTCGCTTGTCAAAAAAAAAAAAAGCATAATTTACATTATACCTCATCAAGCTGCATGATAGCTTGAGAAGCACCGGCAGCATCCAGGGGAAGAATGTTGTATGGCGCGTAGATTTCAGTCTTTTCCTGGACATCTCTAGCTGCAGCAATAATCTAAGCACTCCCAGGAAATACAAAATTGAGGATTGTGTCATTAATCAATTGTTCAATTCAATCCAGCAAGAACAAAATAATATAATAAAATAAATCATGAAAATGGGATGGAGGGAACAACCTCTTGGCCAACTTCTTCAACTTTCTCAATCTTGTTAACAGCACAAAGCACTTCGAAAAGCACTCCAGCAGTCTTGTAGGCCTTGCCAACTTGGGCTCTACGAACAACAACAGCGCCATTAATTGAATTACAAAGTAATTACTTCCAAATTAAGGGAAATGAAAAAAAAATATATATATATCTTCCACACATACCTATCTGCACGATCTCCGTCCTCCAGCGCCTTAATATAGTTTTCATAGTAGTGCAAATAGAAGCTCTGGATTTCTTGCGCATCAGACTTCTTAACCCTAGATGCGAGACTGGAGGCATTGTCCTGCAAGTTTCAACCAACGAAATTTCAATTCACCACTCCTTCCTCTCCAAATTTCTGAATGCTAATGGTCAAGACCTAGCACAGAGAACGAAAATGGCGGAAAAAGTACAAAAATAAATAAATCAATCAAAAGAAGAAAGAGACGTCTGCGTACGTGACGAACCTGTAGATCGTGATCAGATGAGGAAAAAAGAAAGAAGAGAAACTGAATTCAGGAGAGTGAAATGACTGAGGCACCGATCTAGTCGAAGGAAAATGGCGGGAAAATTGTGGCAATGACCAGTTTGATCTTCGATTCTAAGATCATTATAGTTTCAGTCCGGTCTTGAGTCGGTCTGGTCCGGACCGACTCTGAACCGATGCCTAGCCTTACGTATTTGACATGTAATCCGGTTTTATACCAGGTTTTTGGTGCGACGAGATCAATGCCTTTAAACTATATATATAGTACATATCTACGCAACGGGACTAAATATCGGGAATGAAAACCTATGCAGAGAGCACCAAGCGCGTTGGTTAACTAATAAAGGTTCTAGTTTAATATGCGTTAAAACTTGATAAACAGAGGTTCGCCGCCCTTATGATCCTACCCGTGTCGAATGGAGATTAGTCTGACTTGGGGTACGACTTAAATGTACAAAATGTAGTCGGGCTTCTGTGTATTAAACCAAAATTTTGAAAGTTAGTTAAGCTAGTTATGAAATGAATCATGAGTACCCGCTCAAGCCTCTGGAGGAGAGACGTCTTGAACTGCCGGACGCCACGGCCGCTCGAGTTCTGATCCACCCGATGCGCCTTCTCGAATGCATAGAACCGACCTTCAAATCGCACGAAACACATTCTCAGAAAACACATTCACGCACACACACACAGCAAGCTCATTAGAGACAGAGACGTACACAAGTATGCGACTCGGGGACGCTCCCGTTGGATCTCGTCGGCGACGCGGAGGATCGGAGCTATGGAGCCGAGAGAGGCCGGAACCACCAGGTTGTCGAACACCTCCATGGACATGGACACCGACACGGTGGAGCCGGCGTTGCGCGAGAACCGCCGCGACAGGGACGGCCCAGCCGCCTGCTGCTGGTGGTTGTTGCTCATCTTTATTATTGATTAATATACACTAAACCACCTCCACACTAAACATTATAATACAGAAAAAGACATGGAAATGAGAAATGAGATACAAAGGAGCTGTCTGTTTTTAGAATTGGGTATATATATAGATATTGAACACAAATGTGAACATTCCTGGTAGAAACATGTTGAGTCATATTCGGATCTGTAGACAATAGCTGCACACTCCATGGATGGCCTCAAAAATTACTACAACACAGCATTTGTGTCTCTCAGTCTTTGTCTTCTCAGTTTCTTTTGGAGGAGAATGTGGACTCTGGTTATGAGACATGTGTTCTTGAAAATGTGAGTGCTTGTTCGTGCCAAAATAATGTCTACGAAAGGTCAAGTTCGCGTCGTGTTGAATTCCAATAACCAGAAAATACTAGAAATGGAAATATTGAGCCTATTGTTTGACCCGCAAAGAAGTTTTTCGATTTATCTCTTAACGTATCACACAGTGAAAGAACGTCGGTATTTGTGACCTTGGAGTGGTATTTTGTTAAGAATATTGAATATTTAAGGTATAAACTAATACAATTGATGGCTTTTATTTCCAAAACTAGGCTCATCTGAGCTGCCATTGCTATAACAAAAAATGACCTCAGTAACATATGTCAATTTCCCAAGAACTGGTTCTGTCAGGACTTGTAATTGTCAATAAGCTGTCTTCACCTCTGAAATCAAACTCCACACCTTCTGAGTTCACAGAGCAAGACTGGGGCTTTATACTGGCATATGCACCGAGTTTACCCGCCCCTCTTCCCTTGATTCGTACTCCCGACGTAGAAGAAGATTCGGTGAAGGAGTCGATTGCCTCCACAGCTCCACCAGCATTATACATATTTATCAATCCAATAGGCGCGAACTGAATCTTTTCGTGGTAAACCTGTTGAATCACAGCCCAACATTGGAGAAAATCATGTGTCATTTGCAAACCAAGTACAATATGAGAACCCAGCTGAGTAAAAACCAACCTTAATAGGAGATACAGTGAGCACATCACATTGTAACATTTCTAATGTGACATCAAACGATTCGTTCTTTGGCAAACGAGACAAAGAACCTGAAATCCCCCAAAACATAGAGAAACACATAACATTTCATCAAATAAAATGTATGGTTGTGTGCATGTTTTCTTGAATTTTCTGATAACTTACACATAAGTTTCTGTTCATATATGTACCTGTTTTGTAGGAAAAGACTGCACAATCTCCGGTCCAGAGATCCCCGCAAACCTCCTCAAAGTATTCAATATCGGTAGGGTAGACCTTTCCAGATAGCTTATAATTGGCACCCATTTGGATACTACTTTCCATACCAGGCCAAGTTCCTAGCCCTTGGCAATTGAAGATGCCTATAAGCCCGGAACATTTGTTCAGATTCCAAATCTTCAGAAGACTGCAGTGTTAAAATTCCATAGCAATGGTAATAGGATCCGAAAAGTGTCACAAAGCACATCCAAAGTGTATATGGGAAATGGAAATACGTCGCCCATCCATTACTGGGTCCTTAAATAAACAATCTCGGGTTGGCCTCCCAGGGTATTTAGCTCTAAGCACTGTCCCGTCAGAAAGTACAAGCCTTCTAAGTATCTCAAAATCATGGTGGCCAGGTTTGTCACTGAGATCAGAAATGGCATCTTATCAGTGAAGCTGATCAGCTTATTCAGTAAATTTTGTGCACTCAATACAAATCCATACAAGTAATATAATCAGAAAATGATAACAATAAAAAAAGTACTGTAATAGAATGTTTCAACTGGAACTTATTTTGAAAGTCCATCTATAGGTAGTTGCTCTTACCTAACATAGATTCCGCAACCTCCCACAGCTTGAGCAACAGCATGAAACTCAGCTGATTTGTGGAGGCTCTGAAAGTTATTAAACACACATAGTCAATTACCAAAATTCATGAAGAGCACTATATACATGGCAAGAAGGGCTATAGCATACATAGAACATGTCCCAATCTGGGACAACAACTTCGCCAAGAAATATGCTGTTAAAAGCCACACCAGCTATGTGCAGTGTCTGTGTTGCTGGGTTTTGTGGATAGTAATCATCAGAAGCTCGCGTAATGTTGTTAGTTTTGGCACTGCAAAAAAAAGGACCAAAATTACCATTACATAGAGAAAATGTTTGGAGATGAACTAGTAATCCAAAATAGTACAGATGCTGTCTCTGACAAGTGTGCCAACATCCTAGGATGTTTTTTTCATAGATTAGAACAAATAGAAATCTGGATCAGAGTGAATGCTTTTGGAAATTCTATTAAGTATTAAATCAGTTGATGCTCCATTTGTGTATGCAATGCTGTCGTTTCACATTACTTAGGATTAGAACTCAAAGACTAAATTCTAATGGAGTAAAAACCACAACTGACCAAATGAACATATTGCATTCTATTATCTTGAGGTAGCTCTCGAACTATTTAATTAATGTCTTATCGGAAATGCAAAGGAATTCAACATATTCATGTCATATTGCTAAAACCAGTAAAAACAGCTCTACTCTATGTGATCCATGCATTGCTCATTTAAGAATTAGATATATACTGATAAATGGAGTCCGTGCTCTGACCCATGCAGCAGATTATGCTGTTGTCTTGGAAGTGAGTGGTTATGGACTTCTCAAGTGCTTCTTGAAACTGCTTAGTGAGTGAGACTCGACCTCCTGTACCA
This sequence comes from Pelargonium cotyledonis, assembly GCA_036897625.1. Classification (NCBI taxonomy): domain Eukaryota; kingdom Viridiplantae; phylum Streptophyta; class Magnoliopsida; order Geraniales; family Geraniaceae; genus Pelargonium; species Pelargonium cotyledonis. Next base: position 13,816 of record JAYMTA010000405.1, on the reverse strand, counting down.
GCCGAAATTGTTTCCAGGATGTTCTGAACATCAACCTTAACCCCGTCTACATCCTGTGAAACAAGATATCCATGTAGATCATCATAGAACTCGGATGCTTTAGCAGGATCAATTGTCCCAACACCATATTTCTCCATACAATCCATAGCTAAATCCCTTTGGTGTGACAAATTCCCTGATGATTGAATTGGGTATATTAGTTTTGGATTGTACTTTTTGGTCCCTGGAGCATTTGGAACAAGGCCTCCCCAGTATCCCATAAGGGCATGCCACACATACACGTACCTGAAAATCGTCAAACAGAAAAGATAAAATCTCCATAGGTACGCATAAAGATTGTGAAAGATAAGGATTCATCCTAGAAACATACTTGAGGCCATAAGTCTTTTTAATATCTGAAACAAAGTCCTTCAGACCACTTGGTCCCTCACTTTGAGCTTCATTTGCTGGTCTTCGGAACTTGCTATTTTCTTCAATGCTGGCTAATCTCCCACCAAACCTGTATTTTCGAGATCATTAGTACCCAAGGATATGAATTTGAAATGAACATGGAAGAAAAATACATAAACTTACTGTGTCCCATCCACAAACGGCTCGCCTTCTTTCTGAAATTCATTAGTTGTATCTTGCCACCCATCATCTATTACCAAAAACTTTGCTGGAGTGCCTCCTTGTGATAAACTGAAAGAAATTGGAAATGTTTTTTCGAGAAAGAAAAAAGTAAATACATACTACTTAAAAAAGTTGTCTTAGCAACATATGAAGCAGAAAAACAACAGACACAATGCAGAATTGTCAGGGAAGAAAAGAGGAAAAGAAAATATGAACAAGAAATAAAAGAGAAGCATCTTCCGACACATCAGGACACAAACGCAATTCATCTCATTTACAACAAAGTGGAAGTTTATTAGAAGCAGATTGAGGAAAAGTCACTCTTCACAATGTTAAATATGAAATAGGCACACACTATCAACATTATTTATAGAATCACCTAGCCCTGCGGATGGATAATCCTCGTCATAGGTAGATAACCTCACTCTACTAAGCAACCTATGTACATTCTCTTCAAGAATATCACGCAAACTTACTCCATTAACGATAATAATACCACAATAAAAAAATCTCCCCATTACGCACCTGGGAGTGAATTGTTTGTACACAACAAAGCAAGGTGAACTGTTTCATGTATGATAACTTCTAACATAAGGAAGTCATAGTCTTGTTATTTAGTTTAAAAGATACTGCACCATGTTTTGATAAGGTATGCGTAAAAAACTAAAACTATATTAACCTTTTTAGGCCATCTTTGATTCCTTGTGGATTACCGTCTTGGTAGAAAGCATCCCAGGTGCACCAACCAAAGCAGTCCAGGATCCCGGGCATCTGCAATAGTTACAGATAAGTTAAGTAAGATCTCTATTCTTCCTTGGATCAAATTTATTAGTAATGTAAACGGAAACTTGCCTGTTTCATTTCTCTGTGAGCAAAGGTTCCTCTATGCTTCCCAAGAATCCTGCATATGTAACCAGTGTATATTAAAAAGTGCCAAAAAGGATAATTAATATCCTAGATACCAATAACTAATCTGGGAACTAAAGCAGTGAACTTGAGAGGTATATGATGTCTTAAGGCTTAGCTAAAGCCTGATGCTCGGAAACACATCAGAAATTAGCTGCAACTACAGGTGCAGTAACATTCGTGCACTAACTAGCTAACATTTCAGAGATGTAGTTAAAGCTCAAAGTTCGCTCAAAAAGCTAACCCACTTTATAGAATCCTTTATCAGATCGAACGGGTGATTTCCATAATCCACAAAGACTGCTTTTAGTGATTGTGAGGTAACAATACCAGGGTCACCTATCAAAATACATAAGAAGCCCACATCAAGATATCACTAGAATAAGATAAACAAAGGAAATGACAATTGGTTTGTTGGAACTAACTGTTTTATCTACCATTTTATTCATTCATATATTTCCCAAGAAGGAACAAACTTTTCATTCTTAAAGCATCATTTCTTGTGGCTGGAAGGCTCTCTCCATTCCAGTCATCACTGAGTGAAAGCCCTTAACCATTGTTGAGCAAAATTGAGCTGTCATGCAATGCAATTCACCCACTGTTTCAATGTTCCAAGTCCCTACTTAAGTCTGCGCACTACATTGCCAGTACGTGATTCATCATGATATGACAGATCGAGAACAAAGATGCATAAAGCATTTTAAGGTAAAATAGCAAGTCACATCTTACCATTTTCAACACAAAACTCAAGCTCATTAGATGAGTTCCCCTGCAGGCTGCTTCGAAATTCACCATCTAGCTGAGGCAAGAAAACGATATAAGTAGATTCATTAGACACCGCACCATTATCCGTTTCTTTTACTTCCAGCAGCAGCATCTGGGTTTCAGCAGGAATGTCACTTCCTGAGTCCCCCACTCGCGGCGTCATCCACCAAAGCTTAAACCGAAATAGGGACAATAACTTGACATCCCTGCATCACACACGCGCACACACGAAACATCTACCAATTACTTTTCCAAGTTAGAATTCCACTTAACTAGACCAAATGCAAGAAATTCTGAGGAAACAAACAGCAATTGTACACAGTCAACACCAATAAAAGAAGTAAATTGGGATTTGTAAATTTTGCAGTGACCCAGTTGTAAAGTTTGCTCCTTTGATCTCCACAAGGACAAATAATAAACAGTAGCATCCCCAAGTTGGCAAAAATAGAAAAAAGAAGAAAAAAAAATACTGTTTACACCAAATTGGAAATGCACAGAAGACCCAACAAAAACACAGTCAAAATGGGGCTCACTCAATGACTCCAAGCTTGAAAACATTCCGGGCACTGCTATCCGAAGAAGTAGCTCCCACAAAAGCAGAGGTGTCCGTCAATGGCGTGACAACAATGTTGTCAGGGACGCTTGTCAAAGCTTCCTTGCCATCAATGGTCAAAGTCCCATCTTTTAAGGATGTTTTTGTGTTGAGAAACATGGAGTACTGCCTCCATTTGTTGAGACCCACACGCCCTCTGGAGAAGACCCTCCTGTTTGGCGCCAAGAATGTGGAGAACCCAGATCCCAGCTGCGGAGATTTCACTGGAGAGAGCATGGAGGTGACTGGTACTGAAATGTTAGTTTTTGACCGTTGGAAAAACAGTTAGGTCAGGAGGTGATGGTATGGGGTTTTGGGTTACTATAGAAAGATGGGATTGTGGTATATTTGTTGGTTGGTTCCAAGTTGATTGGAAATGGGATTTGAGAAAGATGATAAAATGGCCTCTGCTTATAGGCCAAGTGGCCATATTTCCTCTCCACCATCTTTATGGACTGTGCTTTGCTCTGCTCTGTCATTTTCAATCTTCAATGTGTAAAAATGTATCCTCTCATTTTTCAAGACAACTCTGCCCCTTCTTCCACCATCTTCACATATTCACATTCAAGTGATTGATTGGCTGAGCTTTGTGACAACCTAGGGTTTGTATTGACCCTTGATTTGGAGAGGCAAGTAAACAAAATTTGTTTATCGTGGTTTATGCAAAAAGGAAACAACTTGTCGCATACATCTACCTTACATGTCAAATATAAGCTAAGTAAGACACATGTCAGGATGTGATACGTGGAAAATAAGTTCTATATGTTTTAGCAGTTTTGATTTTCTAAGTGGTGGGGTAATGGGTTCAATCTTGTGTTAGTTGTAATGGACGGGTAAGATTCAATTTCAAGTACATGTATTTGATATGTATGGCAGCTACATGTATGAATCATTTCCTATTCAAAAAACAATCAAAATGGGGATATGAATTCTAAGCATACTATGCAAAAGCAAAAGAGTTATCATAAATGTAATATTCTCTATTCTGTGATTATTATCCAACTAATTAATTCAAATTACATGAATTCTAGTATCAAAATCTACCTAACTGATAAAAGAAACCTAATCTAACAGTTTAGAAGCTGGGACTACCATATTAATGATGAGAACCATGAATATTAGAAACTGTAATGGGACTCCTCACATAGTGGTAGCCATCACTCCACACAAGCTCACCAAACACATAATTTTCTTGGGATATCCCCTTGGAGCCCTTGGGTTTAAGGGTCACCTTGAAACTCTTCTCCTCACCCCTTTTCTTGAACTCCAAGAAACTAGGCTCAACAGTGACCACAACACCAAGTGGGTGATGGACTATGGCTCTGTACTTGCCTGGAGAACCAACATTCTTGAGCTTTCTAGTCACAGTGACTGATCCTGAGAGGTGTGGCACTGTGATGGAGGGATAGTTGAAGTCAAGAAGGGCGTTGGAGGATGAATTCGGACATTTAAACGACCCTCCGGAGAAGAGAGCAACCATAGTCTTATTGTATCCTAAAGCACATAGAAAATCCAAGTAATCATTGGGATTTAAGTCATAGACCAGGCCCGGGTCCTGGGCGCGGTTTGGCCTGATATGTCCACTTCCATAGTTGAATGGCGTCGCCTCGTGGGAATGGGAATCTTGCATCACCCCCGGCACATCATCTCGTACTCTAGCTGCATTATTGAGAGTACGGACTTACTTTATATGTCTCGTTCGGGATAACAAGCTTTAAAATAAAAATGAAATCTCGGGTATCAGTCTTGTTTACCTGTTGTCATGATGGCGGATTTGATTGCAGACGGGCTCCATTCGGGGTGTAGGGTCTTGAGAAGGGATGCAATCCCCGAAACGTGAGGGCATGACATTGAGGTACCCGACATGAGGGCGTAGGGAGTTTTTCTTTTATCAAAACTATGATCTGACGCGGGTTTTGCTTCGGTGTAGGCTGCTAAGATGTCCACTCCAGGTGCAGTTACATCAGGCTGGACATAAATAGATGGTTAATGACCTCAAAAGCACGCAAATGCAACTGATATTGGTATGTTCAAATGTTCAATACCTTGAGGATCTCAGTTGTGACAGTATTTGGACCGTTGGAGGAGAAACTAGCCATTTTCGGAGCAGACTTGACCCCGAATTCAGCTGATGGGGCTGTAATGAAACCCAAAGGGTCACTGTCATAGATTCAATTTGGACATTCTTAGAAGATTGATCATTAAATTTTGCATGTGAAAAAAGAAGAAAAAAAGTGGGATTGATCATTAAATTTTGCATGTGAAAAAAGAAGAAAAAAAGTGGGCTATACTCAGAAGAATTGATGTATTTCATGACTTTTACACCATCTTTGTAGTTAATGTGCACTGCTGGAAGCATGTGGATATCAGCAACAATGTCATTTCCATTTTCAATGGCATTGCAGAGAATCATCCCAGCAGCACCAGCAAGAAACGCCGCGTGACTCTTCTGAACCCGGTCGTTTTCTCCTCTCAGACACACCACAATCTTGTCCTTCGCCTTCATAGGATCCAGAGACCCTTCCTTGCAAAGCAACCTGCAAAACACGACACCAGTTAAAAACCATACATAGAGTTAACGACTGAGACTCAGCCAATACACATTCAGAAAAAGGCTCATCCTCACGCATCAGTATCGCTTGCATTGCAATATTTAGCCCGAGTCCCGTTCACAAGCGGGTATAATCTTGCTGCTGGCAAGGCTTTGGAGATACTTAAACCCTGAACATAGTACAAGACAGAAAAATGTTAAGAAAAACATCATTGTTTCTGGTGTTTTGATGACAGAAAACTTAATGTATACAACCTTAAATCTCTGGCCATCGCGGAGCTCAACGTAGGCCGGGAAGTCTCTGTCAATGGTGCTAGCTCCAACAGTGATGACCCAAGGAGAAACATTTGTGACAGTTGCAAGACTAGGACCAGAGTTCCCAGCAGAGCACACCACAACAATACCTTTCTTGATAGCATGGAATGAGCCAATTGAGATGGCATCATTGAAGTACTCATCAGGATCTCCTCCAAGGGACAAGGAGATCACATCAGCTCCATCATGGATGGCTACATCAAATGCTTTCAGGATATCAGCATCATAGCATCCTCCATCCGTGGCGCTCACGCGAGGCCAGCAGACCTTGTACATAGCAACCCGAGCTTTCGGGGACCCTCCTTTAGCTGTCCCGTTGGCTACACCGAAGAGGTTGGCTCCAGGCACGAAGTTGCCACCGGCAGTGGACAATGTGTGCGAGCCATGGCCTTCGAAATCTCTCGCTGAGTATTGGATTGGATCGATCAAGCTTATGTTGGGATTGCCTTTGCCATAAAAACTCGCTCCAATTAACTTCCTGTTGACGACAACAATAACAACAGCAAAATCAACGTTAATATGCATCAATACTACACAATGGCAGAGCTAAGAATTGGCCAGAGTAGGCAAGAGCCCATCCTAGCATGATAAATAACACGTTTAATGTTACATAGTAACAGAATTAGAGGTGCGACAGTAGGCAAGTGTCTACTCTAGCTTTCAAATGACAACAACAACAACATTAACATGCATCAATGCTACACAATGACAGAGCTAGGGGTGGGCGAGAGTGGGCAAGTGTCCACTCTAGGCCGATAAATAACATATTTCTAACAATCAAACTGATGTTGATGATCTGAGAATGTGACTAACTTGTTGCAACGGACGCCGAGAGCAGTATCATTCTGGCAACTTCCTTTCCACTTGGATGGAACAGGTCCATAGCCCCGGTCGCTGAAGCTCCGAGACTCAGGCCAAACACCAGAATCAAGATTGGCAATGATGGTGTCTTGGCCGAATCTGGCCTTCCTCCAGATGGAAGCACTGTAAATCCAGTCATCTTTCTCGAGTGACATGAACTCCCATGAATGAGTTGTGTGCAATTGTCTTGCTTTGTTCAAGAACACTGACACAACATTCGGATTCTCTGCAAATTACATTGAGTTTCACCATTAGTTTTATCTAATCAATCACAAGAACAAAAACAATCTAAAATACTAAAATAGCCAAGCTCATACTTGCTATTTCAGCAGCCTGCTCTTCTTCAAGCATAGCAGCAAAACCATTGATATGGTGCTCATAGGTGTAAAAAATTGCTTCTTTGGCCTTCACTGTACTGTAAATATATATTGAACCAACAATTTAAAACTAAGTCACTATAAAAAAATAAAAAACTCACTATCTATGACAAAAGTTTCTGTCACAACTCACAAATCTATGGATTTCAATACTGAAATGTATTTTGCATTGAACTGTTACAGAATATTAATGCCATTGTTTACATTGTCACAAATGGTTGTGACTACAAATGTGTGTGATATAATTTATGTGACAGAAAAAAATTTCTAACAGGTTTCTGTCACAGTTTATGCACAAAACTGCATGTACCTTCCCAAAAATGATGCAAGGAACTCATGGTGAGAATCAGCAACACCCTGAAGATCAGCCAATGAAGGTTCTCCAAGATGTGCATGGGCTCCCAAGTACACTACATAAGACTATTTTTTGAACATTAGTGTAATCAAATTCTAAAAACAACACTCAAATTAAAAATTTTGATTAAAACCAACCTTTTTTATGGCTAAAGCTTGTGGTTGAAGAAGGGCTAGAGATAGGAAGAGAAGTACAAGTTTTGGAAGCCACATTGTGTAATTGTTGATGATCAATAGGTAAAAGTCTTGAATTTAGTGGTTTTTTATAAGGTATATTGGAATAAAAAGTCCTGATGTGAGAGAAAATATTGCTAATTTTCATCATAATCCTAACAATATTGTTATCTGATTAGTTCTACCAAAATAAACTAACTCCATCACTTTATAATTATAAATATTTAAATCAAATTATCTTCTTCTTTTTTTCTTTTCTTTTGATAAATTTCAAATCAAATGTGTCTTCAAAAAAAAAAAAATTCAAATCAAATGTTGTTTTCATAAAATCGGGTTTGGCTATGAGAGTTAAAACAACTCAAACTTTCTTAGTATTATTTGTTTTCTATATATAGTATCATGTTGATCAATTCATCTTCACAAATTTATTCCCATCTTGAATAGTGAACTTTTTTTTTTTTTTTTTGAGGGAAACAATAAAATATTATTACCATAATGCAAACAAAGTTACAAAATGATAAGTAACCACGAAGACCAGATGTAGACCTAGAAATACGACAAACGCCGACCCCCTACATCGCTGATCACAAGACCCAAACACATGAATTGAAAACATCAAAAGAAAACCTATATTGAGCATACACTCCAGTCCTAACATGAGACCCGAGCTTGCTAATATATGAAACAACTCGAACACCCAAGAGTCTACAAAACGAACCCCCGAACTTTGATAGCAGGGACCCCCCCCCCCCGAGCCACCAATCCCGAATCACTCGTCGGGACAGACTCGGTCCTGGAGGTCCGCATGTTCGGTGTCCTGCTCCGGCCTCTTCTCTTCCTCCAACGTTCGACGATGCTTGCCATCCGTTTCCTCGTCCCCGACAATCACCGGTAGATTCTTCCCCCTCTCCAGTTTGCTCTCCATATCCAGAACTGCTCCAAAACACGACTCTGCCTTCAACTGCCTTCTCCTTCCTAGCACCAGCCTCCGCTGACGAGCTAAGCACCAGGACCTCCGCGATCGGACGTCTTCATGCTAATGCCACCACCGCTCCGATCGTCTTAACGTTACCGCCGCCGCCACTCTCCTGCCTTTGATATTTCCAAAACCCTAAATGTGAAAACCGTCGCTCATCACTCCAAAATCACTGCCGCTCTACTGCTACAAAAGTCCACAAAAACCCTAAGATGCTACGAAGCATACAGACCGCGTTTGTGAACCTTGATTTCGTGTATACTACTAGTTGATATTGAAGTGGCATATCTTGAATAGTGAACTTTAATGCATAATCGAAATTTGATTGATATGTGAGAAGATAAGTATATGTTTGGATGTACAGTAACATAATGAAATGAATATTTCTATGATCTGTCCATGCCATTTAATTTGCTTGGTATATATAAAGATAAAATAAAATTTCATTTCAAACATAAATTTTTGGCTTGTTATAAAGATAAAATAAAATTTTATTTCAAACTTAAAATTGATTCTATCTTTTATCATATATAGATAATTTTTATATATTAATGTTTATAAGGTCAAATGTTTATTACCCTTTTGTGGCATTTAGCCCTTTATTAGAGTTTTGCATGCATCAAAGTCTTGCATTGAACTAATTTTATTTTTTTTTATTTCAGGTTGTAACATGTTAATTTATGTCACATCGATCAAATTTTGAGGAAACGTCAAAATCTCAGCTCATAATAGTTGACACGTGAACATGTCAAGTCAACGAATTTATACTAAAGGCAAAACGTTGCAATTATTTTTATTTAGTCAATCCAAACTGTGCAAATTTAGATGTTGATTATGAAAATAAAAATAAAGCACATCGTTTATCGATCTCACCTCAACAAATGAAAACTATTATGATGTGATATGGTGACGTGCGTGTCCACAATAGCTCACATGCCATAAATTAACATGCTACAATCGGCTTATAGGGATAAAAAAAAATCCAATACAATAATTAAATGCATGCATAATCCTAACTATAGGCTAAACCCAAAAAAATGCATTGAGTACAAAAAAGACAAAAGTATTTAAACCTAAGAAAAATGTCATTTAACAAGATTTAATATTTTACTTTTTATTATATACTCTCTCCATCTAAAAATGAGTGTCCTTCTTTCTATTTTGATAAAAATTAATTAAGGAGAAGTTAGTTAGTATTGTATGTTTACTATTGTATCCTCATAATCATGTGTTGAGAGATCTTAACTAACTTTTAATAAGGATATTATTGACAATTCATGCACAACTAACTTATTGTATATAAAAGGAACACAAGACACTCATTTTGAGACAAAAATGCAAGACAAACAAGACACTCATTTTAAGACGGAATGAGTATAATCATAAGGAGAGTCGAACCCGCATTAAGTACTCAACAAGAACTTAACGAATTTGATTGAATAAACATTAACCCATTTAAAAGATAGATTGAAGATGGGAATTTGTACAAGAACATGATGATATATATCATGTGGTTACGGACCAAGCTTAAAATAATAAATTAAGCACTAGCCGACAACAACATGTTTGGTACAGTAATTTAGATCTCATTAGCCAATACAGAATTGTTAATTGATTTTCATCACTCAAAATTGTGCACCTGGCAAGCTATGATTGGTACATTGAATCCCACCTTCCAGTCTCAGTCTCACCCCTCAACCAACAAACCATACCATCTACAAACTTATAGCAAAAAAAAATTGGTCTCCACAAAAAGCTTCTAAATTTTGTTCTCATGCAGAGAGACCAAACCAAAAATGGCCCAACATTCCACCAAAATCTTGGACCTTCTTGATCTTCACTGCAACGAAGATTTTGCCACTCTCGAAACCCAGATACATCACCAATCTCCAGTACAAGAACAGTTCTTTGATCATGATAAATTACAAAATGAGGTTCTTGAGTTCTTGTTGCGCAAGCAAGAAGAGAGCTACTCTGTTTTCAGACTCTGCTCCGGTTATTTGCAAGAAAACACGCCGCTCGCCACCGCCCGGCGACAGGCCGTCGACTGGGTTCTGGGCGTCACTTCCTACCATTCTTTCTCAGCCCTCACCGCATTTTTGTCCGTTAGCTACTTGGACCAGTTCCTAATCAGGTTTCAGCTACGCACAACTTTAAATGTTGATGAACCAGTTTTGAAGCCATGGATGGTGCAGCTCGCGGCGGTTGCGTGCGTCTCTCTGGCGGCCAAAGTGGAGGAGTTACACGTCCCTCTCCTCCTCGATCTCCAAGTAAGTTTCGCAAGCGTAGAAAGCACTACCGGCCTGAGTTTTTAGTTGAGTCGCGTGACCTGAAGGTCAAATATTGAGGTTTATTTATCTCTTCGGTTCACACACAAAATTAAAAACATAAACGAGATCTTATCTATCTCTTTTTGTTCCGCTTCTATAAACTTAACTTTTTAGTTGGGTTGGTAAGCGGTCACTGGTCGAGGCATGTCTATCTCTTCGCTCCACACATAAAGTTAAAAATAGGAATGAGATCTTATTTATCTCTCTTCGGTCCATTTTGTATCAGCTTAACATTTTTAGTTGAATTGGTTATCGGTCTGAGCTTTTAGTTGAGTTTTGTGACCTCATGGTCACAAGTACGTTGAGATCTATCTATCTCTTCGGTTTTCAAAGACGACAATATCGGTTATTATCTTATTTTTTTATCAACAAACGAACAAACGATGAGACTCGAATTTGAGATCTCGAGTGATAAAGTAAAATCAATCACCTGCCATACTAAGTGTTTATTATCTGACAGTTATATTTGTTGGTGTTTAGAGCGGTGGATCAAGATATGCGTTCGAGCCGAATTCGGTGCAGAAGATGGAGCTGGTGGTTCTGGTGGCGCTGGATTGGAGGATGAATCCGGTGACGCCATTCACGTTCTTGAAGGACATCACCGGACGGGTTCTTGGCTTGGAAAGGTGCAGAGAAATGGAGTTTGTGAGATTGTTTGGGATTTGCATTGTGTGTCGTGTGCTCGCTGATCCGAGGTTTGTGGTGCATAGATCATCTGTTGTTGCTGCAGCTGTGGCGGTCCAAGTGATGAAGAAGATGGACATTGGTTCTGGTCTTGATGACCAGCAATATTACAAAAATGAACTCCACAAGTTTCTTAAATTTAGAGTAGAGGAATTTGAAGAGTGTGGTCAGTACCTCCAAAAGTATCCATCTTGATCACTATCTTTATTTTCAGGAATTGTTTGTAGTTTTTGTACCAAGTTATCACTCAAAATATATGGTCTCTCGTAGGGATAAAAAGTAGAACATTTTATGTGAACGGCTTGATATATTTTCTTTGTGTATGGGTGCATGAAATTTTTGGGCTCTTTGATCACTTGTGTTCGCAATTTCATCTTAATAATCTCTTCTAAATTCGCCACCCGATCACTTATCACTTGTAGCATATACAGAGCCGCTCGTTTCTCAGTAGTAGCCCTTCTCGGCTCTTAATTTGCAACTCTCGTCGACGGTGACAATGTGTTCCTGAGTTCTTTATTTTGCTTGCTCTGTTTTCGTTTGTCCTTCTACTTTCTTTTATTATTTACTTTAAAGACAATCCTCGAAAACCACAATTTCATTATCTGACTTGTTTTAAAAGAAATAAAACAATAAGAAACACACATTTGAAATATTCAAAATCTCAGCTATGATTAATTATTGATTGAGACCGAGGCAAGACTCAAAGTAAATGAATTCGGAAAAACCCTTCACACCCACAAATTTATGAAAATGGTTATAAGTATTATTGACTTATACTATGTGATTCTTTTCTAGTTTGTATATTATTACTAGAAAGTCAGATCCATTCCAAACAGGGGAGTTGTGCAATCAACGGCCCTAGTTGCATGCAGGTAGATAGGATTGTGTTGTTTCCTCTTTAGGATCTGACTTGCCTAGACGGTGCATGGAGTCAACTTTTATAGTATATGTCAAAATTGTCCTCGTACATGGTGAACTATAAAGCTATTATAAGTCAAAGGAATCATGCAATTCCAGATCTGCACCTTTAATTTGCCAAAACAATTTCGTTTGCTTCTTAAATCTCTCCCTTCTGACAAGTGTAGGAACTAGTAGCTATAGATTATCTATATATAATTGAGAAACGAAAAACGGAAATTATTACTGCATGTTAATTGCATGTAGATGACGTAGATTATTTATAACTACATATGTTTTTGCATTAAAAGGGATGAGGTGGGATATAAACAAGTTTTTGAAAGAGAAAGAAAGAGCTTAGTTGTCTTCTGTAGCTGAGAATGCGGCACACCAACCTACGTGTAATATATACATATATGCATCAAGTTACATATAAGAATCCATTTGTACTGAGAAAAGTCCTCAAAAACTAGTTCATGTAGTTCAATAAAGTAATTATGAATCACTAAACATTAGACGGGAAAAGATCTCAAAAAAGTTTTTGAATTATTCACAACGCGCATGTCATTAGAGCTATAAAATAGACTATTTTAGTCCAATTTTTTTCTCTCCTACATATCATTGAGTCTAAAGTATTAGTAATCGCGCTCTAGTCTATTCCCTTTTTTCGAGTAACGAAAATTAACTTGTGCTTACATGAAACAAAATTTATTAAGAGAAATTAAAAATTGTTGAAGTGGAAATAGCGTGACATGTAAATCATTGTTGTTGTTGTTATGAATAACAACTTTCAATTGAGTCACTTAGTTGTAAAACGGATATATCGTCCATCTAATTTTAATCTCGTTTGCTACCACAATTAATGTCTTGGTGCCCGTCGTAATTTTTTTATCTGCCATGTCTTTTTTGCTTAGTAATATAATTTTTTTATTATTTCAATAAATATTGGTCAATGTCAACATAAGTTAACACCATTTTTTTTTTCTTTTAATAGGTAGAATAGACTAAAATAGAACCAAATGAATGATACTTTAAACTTATATGATGAAAGAGCCAAAATTTTGGATTGAATAAGTTGATTTTAAAATTTAGAGATTAAAAATGACACATTTTGAACAATTCAAAGACTATATAGTAAACTCTTTTTCCCAATGTTATATAATTGGGGAAGTAGCCAATTAGCTACTTATATTATCAATTTCCACATTACATTAAATTCTAATTATTTTACAAATCTCTAATCTTGGATGGTTCATATATACTTGACTTGTGTGTGATAAAATAAAATATTCGATCTCTTAGTTCCAAAGTTGAAGAAGTTCAACTCCATGTCCACTTCTTAATATAAACAAATACAACATCCGTCTCAAAATAAGTGTCTTGTTTGTCTAATTTTTTTGTTCCAAAATGAGTGTTTTGTTT